>QZLH01001535.1:15195-28513 GCA_003833135.1 Oehlia diaphana
TTTACTAGGATTGGATAAATGATCGGCCGAAGGCTGATCATGTTCCGATTCTAAGTAAAATTTTACTATTCCAATTAGCCAGGGGATAATTGATTTATCCCCTGCCATTTACACAATAGTAAGTGTTTTATAGTATATCGTGAGTATAATATAGTATATTTTATTGTTGAATCTTATTTTTCATTCGCTTGATTTTTTTTTTCTTTTTATTTTAAAAAAATAATTAAATTTTAAAAAGCTTCGGAATTATTACTATTACACTTGAAAAATAATATCGAGATTACAAATAAATTAAAAGAAAGTGTTTCTCATTTGGAAAATGTAAATCTTTCCGAATTACTCAAATTTTCAAATCAGTCCATTATAGTATAATCAATAGTTAATATTTACCGCAAAATTTCCTAGAAACGGATAAATAAATACATATAAAATTTGCTACCCAGTAGGTATAACTACATTTGCATAATCGTGTAAATGGTGCCGATCAGGGGATAATTTATCAATATATCTCATAAAAATATATATATATAATAATTGATGTCTTACCATTATTTTCAGGTAATTGATTTTTTTATTAATTTCATCTGCTTTTTTTTTTAGTAAAAATAAATTAATTAATTCAAAGAATTAAGTATTTCAGTTATATAATGAAAAATGTTTAACATACTTTACTTTTAAATATACTATCGTTAAACTTTCTTTTACCTTCTAGGGTCATTTAATAAAATGTATGTTAAAAATTTAATAATGATTGTACAATAAATTTAAAGGATAAATTGCCTACCAAATTTAAGCAAATATTTTGACTTTCTAAACTTCTTGTAGGTTCAGCAGATTTTATCATTGCACTTAAAGATCTGCTTCTATAGCCATATGGCATCTGGATTATTTACTGTGGCAGGTCCAATATTTGGTGACTCGGTAATATTAGTTGGGTTGCTCTCTTCACGTCGATAACCTAATTTACCATTACGTTCAAAAATCTTATAAAGATCAATTACTGTTGGTCTTTTCATTTGGGTCAAAAGTGCCAACATTGTTGCATTAATTCAATATAACCTTCAGGTGCATTTGTAACAATCGGAGGACGAACTCCATCACATGATTTTTATCCCAAAAAGGTCTTCTACCTGTCATTAATTCCCACATAATATATATCTGAAGCTTTAGTATATTTTTGTCCTCGAAGAACCTCAGGAGAAACATATATATGGAACAATACCATGATAATCTTTGTGAATAATATGTGCGTGAATCATGTATAAGTTTAAGTCCAGTAATAATACCGAATAATTTACTTAGCTTATCTTTCCAAGTAATATTAAAAAAATTATTGGTTATATAGTGTGTAAGATCTCCTAACACATAATAATTTGTAATTATCATAAAATTTTTGGTAGCAGGATTATGAGTGAGTTATTCCATAATATTTATTGATGTATGCAGTTCTATATTTATATTTTTGACTAAAATAAAAAAAATATATTTATTTTACATTGAATAATATATTTTTGACTAAAATAAAAAAATTATATTTATTTTACATTGAAATTAATAATGTATCATAATATAATATGTAAAATACCTCATTTAATTCTTTGGAATTAAGATTTTTAAAATTATTAAGTTCCTTGAGAGCAACTGTCATATTTTTTCTATGATTATACTTTTGTTTTTTCTCACTCCAATTAGTTATTGGACCATTAATCCATATGGCCTTATAAATTTTACTAAAACCTCCTTCAGCAACAAATGATACATCTTTAAAATTATCAAAAGGAACGAATTCCATTCTTCTATCTTTTCATAATTATTAGTTTGTGTTACCTTATAAAATCATCAATAACTTTATTTCCATTTAATGGAATAGTTTTTTGCTTTAATACATAAATGACATATTTGTTGAGTTTTATCGAATTTTTTTCTATTTTTATTACAATCATTACATTTCCTATGTATAAAAATTAGTGTAAATATGTTTGTTTTTGATTATTAATTAACGATGTTTTATTCGATATATTTGATTAATCCATAATTTTAATTTCAAAAATGATTCGTGAAAATTTGTTTCTTTAATATACTTTTATTAATAGTATATGATAGTTATTAATAATTCGAAAGTAAATTCTATATATGTTGATCAGTTTTAGAACCTTTTTATAGAAATATTTTTAAACCGGAAATTTTAATAAAATCTTAATAAATTCCGAAACAAATTTTCCGAGAACTCCGTAAACAAACTCAAAAAAGAATTTGATAGTGAAAACATTTTTGTAAACAAAATTAAAATTATAATTACCTATATTCAATCTATTTGCGGAATTTGCGGAGCGCAACCTTGATTTTTAATTTCCGCAGATTACACTTTGATACTTTTGATTCCGATCTGCGCATTACGCAACCCTTAAAATTTGCGCATATTCTGAAACATTGTACATAATTACCCATTATATTATTATATTAAACAATATAAATTGAGTTATAATTTGATAAATTTGCATTATAATACTATATTTATCAAATAAATTTGTTAGTTAATAATGTCATTTGTTTTTTTTTTGAAAAAATTTTGCGCAAATTGCACGTGACTTTTTGTTGCGCATTTGCGCATGAAACATTCGACTTAAATTTCGTACACTTCCTACATCTCGCTAGCGCTAGTAGCAGGAACTTTAAGGAATATCTTAATGATAATAGGAAGTTCGATTAAAATGATAGAAAGATTTACTCCAATAATCATAATTTGTGCGACTAATAATTTAATCGCAAACTATTACGTTAGCTTATCATAGTATCACATCGCGCATTATGGTATAATTATTTTAGTATTAAAATATTTTATCAAGTTATTCGATATATTTTTATAATATATAATTGCTGGACGTATAAATCAATCTTGCTTTTCGTTATTCCATCCTTTATATAAATGAAATCGTTTAGGATCACAAAAGTTGACAATATTATTGTATAATTTAAACTAACTAAATTCTTTATTATTAAATTATGACATGTAAGTTATTAATTTAGGACGAAATCCATACTATTTACAGTATTCGGATGAGCAACACTTCTTTGGAAATGTACATCAATACTTTTATTAATTACTTTTTGTATTTAGTTAAAAATCTTGAAGTTCTCTTAGTTACATTATTTTAATATTGTTCACCCTTTTAATTTTTTTTGATTACGAAAAAATTTTAAGCTTTAATAATTTTTCTTTTTTATACAGTAAATGGTAGAGATGTACGATCGGGATAAATAACCCGATAGCCGGAAAGCCCGCATATTCGATTAGGATCCCGAAGTTAATCATAGTGTTGGCAGAACATCAATTAGTGCTGGCCGGCATTTAAAATCACATGACTATACCTTTGCAATTTTTGAGACTTTTTAAAACTATTAAAAGATGAGTATTGATATTTTCCTTATTATATCAACGGATAATGATGGATAACAGATTATCTGATGGATAAATTCGAATTTATCTACAGAATAACGAATGATGCATCGAATTATTCGGATGGACGGATTTTGGATCGCATCTCCTTCTTCAAGGTAATAAATTAATTACTGTAAATATTCACCTATTATTTTATAAATATATATATTTCAGTCAGACATGTTTAATAAATTTCATTTTTAGTAATTGATAGTAAACTTAAGTTTGACCAGAACGGTAAGATAATGTAATGATCAACCACCACTATTTACTTAAATATATTTAATTCTTGACCAAAAATGAAAAGTAAAATAGGAGTTTATTCATAATTTCCTAAATTAATATAACAAAAAAAAAAGTGTACGAATTTCTTATTTTTATTATTCAAAAAGGAATAAAAATTTCTTATCTTTTATAATTAAACTAAATAATAACATATTCCTTATTATATGATTCTAACATAGACATGAATTTTACCTTCGAAAGTGACCCCTGAATTCATAAAGAATTTTTAAACATAAAATATTAAAAAACCTAACAGGGTACCTAAATTTTAGCTTAAATATTTTAACGTAATTTCTTTATAAATAAATTTGGGAAAATATAATTTTTACTACTATGATTTTCATTCAAACTGACGTAACCCTTTCATAATAATTACTAGAAAATCATAAATTTATCAAATGCATGAAGTAATTTAACTGAACTTGTATAAAATTGATAATAACTTAATTTATTTAAGAAATAGTATTTAAATCATAATAATAATATCGTAACTAAATATGTTTATGATAAGTTTTAATAAATTACCTAATAAATGAAATAATAAACGTACTTTTTTTTGATCATTATTCGATTATGGTTACACAAATTCTTCTTCAATGACAATTTAAGCACAGCTACATATTTATTTATATTATGTGTATCAGAAGTAACATAATAATACTAATAACGTACTATGCTATTTTTACGAGAAGGTTTTTAGCGGAAAATATACCGTTTGTTGACATATTTTCAACTATGCAATTTTTGTAATTTTGTGAAACAAATGTTAGTTACGTTTTAAAATCCATTACATTTACTATTTTACTATAGACTTTGGGTATTACTATTTATATATCTGATATATACAATATCTCAAATATTTCGAATATTCGACTGTCCTAGTTTATTTAATTTTAGAAAGTCATAGCAAAGATCAAGATTTTATTTAAATATGAAAAAAAAAAAAATATCTCGATTATCATTCTTTATTGGCGTCAAATTACTCTATTATTCAAATAATTAAAATTGCTACAAAAATATTACCTTTTTAAATAATGTCACAAAAATGTTACCTTTTTTTGAATAATTTCATAATGAAATAAATTTATATTGAAAAAAACAATTAATAATATTTAAAACGTGTTTACTATTTATTTTAAATTTACTTGGTTTAGATTTATTAAAAAATTTAATTAAAATTAATTTAATTTTTCATTATACCATTTATATCTTATTATTTATGATATTATTAGTAAACACTTTTGATTTTCATATCAGCAGATGTAAAGTATAAAAAATTCCGGGTACAGAATCGGGCAAATAAAAACAAACAAGGTCACGAAAAATTGTGTATACCTATTATTCTTTTTTAAAAAAAAAGAAAGAAAACTCTTGTTTTTGTAACCACGAATTTGTTATTACCTGAATTACATTATTGTGATATTTATAGTACCACAATATGATATCATTATTGTAATAATCTTTTTTTTTTAAAAAAATTTTTTTTTTTTTTTTTTTAAAGTTCAAAGTTGACAAAGTTCATCAAATTTATTAATTTAATTAATTTAATTATTAATCAAAATCTTTTTTTTATTGTTATAAATACATGTAAAATCCGCAGATTGCAAAACTTGTGCTACCTCCCCTACTTTATTCCGAAATCTTAATTGTAGAAATAAAATCTATTAATAATTGATATCTTAAAAATGAGGGTCTGTAAATCAAATAAATAAGAACCGGATTTAGATTTATTGTTCTATTCGGAAAATTTGCCTCCAAAAAAAAAAAAAAGATCATCGAATTAACACCCGCACGACTCTTTCATTAATATCATTACTCTTATATTTTATACATATAAAATTTTTAGTTCTTTGTCAAATTTATATTATATTTATTTCTTTTGTACATCTTCCATTGGTTTATTGGTTCATTGTAATAAATTATTAATTATTTTATGCAATAAATTTATTTTTGGAAATCTTGAAATTCAGGAAAACTTAATTCTTGATGGTCATCATTTATAAATTCTGCTAAGGGGAATCTATAAATAGCACACAACAAAATAGGTGCCTTTTTTTTTTTTTGAAAAAGATTTGATTTACCACTTTTGTGCTCACCGGCAAATTCCGTTTCAAGGATTTTTAAGCTGGGGTGTGTTGTACAGTTTTGTAATCATTACATTGCTGATAAACAAACAATCTAAATTGGTGTAATCGAATCTAGTCATATATTAATATGGTAAGGTGCTTGATGAGGAGATGCATAATATGCATGTTATTTTTTTTTTGACACAACTCTTTTTAGCGCAATTCACTTTTATTTGCTTAAAAAAATATTTTTTTCTGTCTTCTCTGTCAACTTAACCTGTCTTCTTTCTTCCTTCGTTCCGTTCTTGTATGAAAATTATCGTTTATGAAAAACAATTTTTTAAAAAAAAAATTTCACGTTTATTTAACTTCTCTTCGTTGAGAAAAAAATAGTTCACAAATTATATTAAACATATACATGTTCGGAATTTACAAAAGAACTCGAGATTTCAAAAAAACGACGACCTTTACACCTTTTTATTTTATTCTATAAACTAAAATATTTTAAATATTTTTTTTATTTGAAAAGTTTTAACAGGTTTTTTTTTAAAAAAAAAAAAAAAAAGTAAGAAAAGTATGAACAAATTTTTTGTATTAATTTTACTACTGGTAGTAAATTCAAAAAATTTTGTTCAAGCACAAGATCCAGAAATTTGTTCGACTCAAGATGGTTCTCCTTGCATAAAATTAAATGATTTATTGGCTCCTTGTGGTACGAAATTCGGTCCTCCTCCTAGTAATGTCTCATCATTAGAATATAGTGTTGATAGTAAGAAATATTTCTTTTCTTTTTTTTTTATTGTTGTCGTCGTTGTTATTTTTATGGATTTAAATTTACTTTGAAAAAAAAAAAAAATATTAACTTTCTTTCTTCTATTTTTTTTAGGTAGTATTACTGCGAGTTGTATGTGTAATCAAGATGCGTATAATACGCTATCATCTTGTATATCAACATGTTTTTCAAATGGAAATCCTAATATAAAGGCGGCAAACTTTGAAGATTATCAAAGATCTTGTCGAAATTTTGGTTTCATATTTGGTCCACCAATAAAAGATCAATCATTATCGAATAAGAATGATACTGCTGGTACAGCGAAAAAAGTTTTAATAGGAATATTTACAAGTATATCATTACTTATAGTTTTAGGTTTATTATTTTGGTATTGGAATTCAAAGAGGTCAAGAGCACCTAAACAAAAAGCAAGACCTCAATCATTTGATGATGTTTCAATTCACGAACAAATGACTGTTCATCATCCTGCTCCAGGAAGCGGAACTCCTGTTTCATCATTACCAAACGCTGATTATAATCCTATAAGTCATAGTGGTTTATTCCCTCCTCCTGGTACTATACAAAATTCACATCATCAACAACATCAACAACAACAACATCATCCACAACATCACCATCAACAACAGCAGCATCAGTATCAACAGCAACAACAACAATATAATCGTCCTCCTCCTCCTCCACCACAACAATATTCTCCTTCATCACAACAATATTCTGGTGGTGCCCCATATCATAATGTTCCACGTTATAATAATTCAACTCCTCCACCTGTATCACAGCAAGGTTATTTCCCTCCACAACCACAACAACCTCCTTATCAACAACCATTTCAACCACCTTATCCACGTCCACCTCCTAATAGAGGACCTTATCAACAACCACATCATTCTAGAACAAATTCTCCTGGTATTGATCCTGGTTATCCAAGAAATTCCCCTCCTCCTCCTCAGAATTATTATAATCCAAATAATTTTTATGGTGGTGGTGGTGGTCATTAGACATTTTGTAATTAAAAAAAAACATAATAATAATGGACAATCTTTTATTTATATATGTATGTATACGTATGTATATATATATATGTAATTTAAAAAAAAAAAAAAAAAATAGAATTTATATATATATATAGTGGGCTAATGCGGCTTATTTGGATTATTGTTAAATAATTATTATAAATGTAATTTAGGTTTGTATAATTAATCATTTAGGGTTCATAATATTCACTTTGTACTTTTATCACTATTTTTTTTATACTTTTTTTTTTTAAAAAAAAAAATGTTTTAGTAAATAAATCACGTATAATTTATTCGTAGTTCCAAGATGAATTTAATAGTTTATAATAATGTTCAAGTATAATGTTATATTAATGATGGTTAAAGGATATTTAGGAATTTTTTTGATTTCTGATGAAGGTCCCCAAATCAATTTGTAACGAACAATGAAAGAAATTAGTTTATCGTGAGCGAAAAAAAAATTGAGATGATTATTAGCGATGGGTAGGGGTGGGATTAAGTGAATTATGCGGCAGTTCATAAAGTCGCAATTTGAATTATTATCTATTTGCGACACCTTTCTTCTCGCAAATATATTTTTTTCATCGATGCTGCTAATAAAATAAACAGAAAAAATATATATATGTTAGAAAAGTACTGCATATTCAGTATTTTTTCGTGTACTGTACTCAAATTTTCGTGCCTACTTTACAGAAATTTCAAGATCGTAGTGATGGCTTAATGCGCAGTAACTGCAATTTCTTTACGATTACATAATGTGGTCACTATGTATTTATAACGCAGTTACTGCGCATTAAGCCATCGCTACGATCTTGTAAAGTAGCTGATTATATAAACACTATAAACAATTGATTTATAAAACTTATAATTAGTCATCGTCTCATGTGAGTCATGTGGATAAATTTTTTTCTCAAATCTCAAGTACGCAAAATGATATCACAACAAATTTGAAAAAATATTTTGCATTAAATTTTTTTTTAAAATTTTGACAATGTAATTTTAAAGAACTTATGATTCATGTATGAGGTGATATCAATTTTTCATTTAAAATCACTTGTTAAAATATGAAAAAAAAAGCTTTCCAGACATAGACTTGTAAATACTATAATATACATTTAAGAAAAAATCTAACATTCATCTATATATTAGTATGTTGCTTTTCGAAGTATGAATTTATTTGAAAAAAGAAAAAAAAAAAAAATATCTTGGTTTGATAAATAAGAATTTAATATATCAACTCGCTCAAATTTTTTTGTTCATATTATTATATAAAGTTATAAAATAAAAGAGATTAAGGGGTTTAAATATAATTTTGAACAGTGAAAAACAATTCTAGCAAAATTAAATTTTTAACGTTCAATAATTGTGTAATTAAAAAAATACATATGGTAGCTTATTAAATAACAAAAATAAAAAAATGGTAATTTCTTATTATATGGCAGAATTTCTCAAAAAATTTGCTCATTTGTATATTAGACAAATGACATTTCTAAATACATTTATTATAAATTATAATTTACAAAGGTTATTCATAAATAATTGTCAACCAAAAATTACGAATGTCACGTGACATCGTTTATCGTTGCATGTACTGTACATAACATTGTAACAATGTAATTTCAATATGCATCGAATGATTCGATAAAATACAATCTCGGAATTCCTGAAACACGATATTCAAAACATACCAGAAAAAGTTAAATATTAAATATATCATGTTTCTAAAAAAAGATATATTCATTTAATCGGAATATTTTATATTCGAATAAAGAATTCTTTTTTCAAAAAAAAAGTATATAAACATAGGATTTTTATTTCGGATTCTCTTTTAAATTAATTTTAAAACGGAAAAATTATGGACCAACAAACTAACTATAAATTAAAAACCGACTTTTTATTATCGAGTGATGTACCTTTAAATCATCCGACACAAACTACACTTAAATCAATATATAAGAAATGTAATGGATGCAAACGAAGAAGAAAAGTTTTCAATGAAACCGATCAGATTTGTTACCAATGTTATAAAGCAAAAAAGATTCCGTTAAGTGGAAATAAAGTTATTGATGATTTTATAAAGTACACGTTAACTAATTACTGTAAAAAAGAGGGAGGAATGGAATTTGTTCCTTATGAAAAATTTAAGGATATAGAATATATTGCCGAAGGAGGATTTAGCAAAATTTATAAGGCTACTTGGATTGATGGTCCAATAATGGATTGGAATGAAGAAAATCAAAAGTATGATTATTATGGTAAAATGACAGTTGCACTTAAGGAACTTAATAATTCTGAGAGCATAAATTCTAGGGAACTAAATGAGGTACAGTATTCCATATAAATTTAAATTATTAATTTTTGATGCAAGTCAATAAATAATTGAATTTTTTTTTTAGCTCAAGGTATATTACGATTTCTTTTCAAAATGGAAACCTGATGAAAATGCTAAGGAGGGTCGAAAAAGTAAAAAAGGTTATTATGTGAACATTAGTTACTATAATAATATCAACATATGTTATGGAATTACCCAAAATCCTATTACCAAAAATTTTATGATAATTACAAAATATTATAAATCTGGAGACATGGCACATTATATAGCTGATGATTTTTTTAATTATTCTTGGATAAATAAGCTACTTAATTTGTTTTATATTTCATCGGGACTTGAGAACATCCATAATGCAAATATAATCCATAAAGATTATCATAGTGGAAATATTCTTATGGATGATAATTTTAATTCAGCAACAAGTGATTTAGGATTAAGTAAATCAGCAATTGAATCATTGGATGATGAAAATGAGATATATGGAATTATTCCTTATGTTGCTCCAGAGGTTCTTCAAAGACAAAAATATACTAAAGCTTCAGATATATATAGTTTTGGTATGATTATGTGGGAATTAATGACAGGTAGAAGACCTTTTTGGGATAAAACCCATGACGCAGAACTTATTATCGAAATATGTGATGGAGTTCGTCCTCCAATTGTTACAAATGCACCTGAAGGTTATGTTGAATTGATGAAAGAATGTTGGCATCCTGATCCAAATAAAAGACCAACAGCCAATGATCTCTCTAAGATTTTTAAAGCTGAGGGTAAATTAAGTTTTTTTAAAGAATATAGAAACCCAACTAAAATTATAAAGTCACCAGATATTGGACCTATGACAAATAATCCAAATGCCGTCTATAAAAGCAGGCCATTAAGTACAATGATAAAATCTGCAGAATCAACCAGGAGTTTAAAGATTCAAGGTAAGAATGAATTTACTAATTACATTATTTAAAAAAAATGTAAGTAACATGTTTATTTTATTTTTAGGATATAAACCTTTTAATGGTATCTTTTATTTAAAGTTAATAATCAGATTTGATTTCTTATTGTATATTAAATACTAATAATCTTACAAAACTCTTTTAAGAGGATAAAAGAAAACGTGATGATAATTTGATTGAAGATACTGAAAATAATGGTAAAAAAAAATCATTAAACTATTAATAATTTAATTGATCGTATTTTTTATGATTATTTTTTTTTTTATTATGAAAAATTATTTTAGATAAAATCATTAAAAAAATTAAATTAAACAAAAATGATGGTAAATTATTTTTTGCGCGGTTTTATTTGTTTTAATATCGTAATTTAACCAAATTTTATCTTCTTTAGATTATTTGTCAAAAGAACTTGAATTTGACATTGATAATAATATTAATAATAGCAAATTTGACAAATTTAACAACAGTGGTAAGTAATTGTATTACGATCAATTAATAGTAATTAAATTGCTAATTTTCATTTAAAATATGTATAGATTATACTACCAAAGAAATCGGTTTTGACATTTAGTTATTGATGATGTTTTAGATTAATTACTTTCACAGTTTCACATTTAATTATCTTTATTATTAGTTTTTATTTTTACATTTATATTATAAAAGCAACGAATTTATTTAAATTAAAAAAAAATGATTGGAGTAATTAATCATGACCATTACGGTAAAAGTTTAACTCTTATCAATTGAAAATTTGATATACAAACACAAATATCTCCTCCACAAAAAAAAAAAAAATTTATTTATTTGCTTTGAAAAAAGATTAGGTAGGATACAAATGGCCTGCTAAAAAAAAAAAAATTCTTGTAACCTACTTGGAAATTTTTAATTAAAAATTTATCGATATCGAGATTAGACTGTGATTTTGTCCATTTAATATTATATTATTATTTTTTACTAAATATTGTAATTTAACCGATTCCTGCGCATATATAGTATACCTACGCCAAAATTTTCACAATTAAAGTATGTGTGATATTATTCATTCGATCTTCAATAATCGCCTTTAATTCATTTTTACATTTTTGGAGTTTAAACGTTATTCTTTACCAAATTCTCGATTCTCGAACCATGAAATAGAGTATTATCAAGCCGTCAGATCAAAAGATAAATTTCGTTTTAGATACGTGTCTGGAAAATTAAGTTTATTTCGACAATAAAATATTTTTTTATTGACCTTCAGTTACCGAAGTTCAAAGATATAACCCTATAAAAAAAATTCTGGAAAGATCATTTTTCTAGTTTTTATTCTAAAGAAACTCAGTCACGTGATCATTTATTTTTTAAGGGTAAACATTTAAATACGTAATATTTATTAACTAAACAGCTGACTATTCTCAAAAAAAAAATCGTTTCCTTGCAATTCGATATTCGAAGTAGTTTGTACGACTTCAATATGGTGTGATGACTTTTAATTTGGTTATAGTGAAATTCTGAAAATATGAAGTAACCATTTAGAGGTAAAATAATAAATATTTCGAAAACATGAAATTTGTATTCATTCTTTTCCAAAGTATGAATTAAATTAATTAAAATCGGAAATAAAATGTTAGAAAAAAATAAAATAAATAATTCTTAACTAAAAAAAACATTAAACTTCATTCTCGATAACGACGGAAGGAACATTTTCATCAAATTAAAAGAAACCGGTTACATAAAAGATTCAGAATTTCTTAAAGTCATATTTTGACTCTTTATATATTAGTTTACTTGAGAATTTCTTAGTTGAATTTTATGATGTTTTCTTTTTATTTAATAAAAAAGATTTATATATAAGATCTATATATATATATACTCTAGTAAATTTCATATATTTAACATTGAACAATTAATTAATATGAAAGATGTATAATATGATTTCGAATAATACACTATTTTAAAATTTAATGAAGTAGGAGATACGATTCATTTGAATGATGGTAATATTTTTGATAATTCTTGGTTTTAAAGTATGTTACTTTTACGTACAGTACGTTGAAAATTAATAAATATTTACAACATTTTAGTAATTTAATAATAAACTACTATAGTACTATATTTTTTATTTGAATGAATACTAGTTTCTTTGCTTCTGTGCTTTATTAAGTAAATATTCGAGGCTCAATATTTATTCAAATTTTTTTTTCGATCTTCTGACATCGAAAAATAGACTTTCTTTACTCATATTGGTCATATAGATTACGCTATAGGTCCCTAATTCCCTATGACGTAGCTACACATTATGATGTACTTGATATACTGTATTTATTAATTTATTTATTTAAACAAGAGGTCATTTTCATGGGGGAGTTTGACATGCTTTAAAAAAAAATGACTTTGATTTATAAATATGCAACTCTCCTTTATAAATAAGCTTCGTTAAAATAAATAAATTTTTTAAATC
>QZLH01001538.1:0-10300 GCA_003833135.1 Oehlia diaphana
CATGAGTATAAACTGGTTATATGTAATGTTTCGTATTACATAGTTCTTTGCATCAATTGCCATTTTAAATTTTATAAAAAGAACCCATTTTTGACTTGATAGTCAAGCATTCAGATTATGAACTGAGAAAAATAAAATTTGATATTTTGAATATTTTAACCCTTTAATTACTTTGACTCGATTCTTTAGCCTTTTCTTATGAGTAAAAGTGCGTAGTCAATTAGTTACTAACCAAAGGTATATGTGAAAGGCATGAACATAATAGTTCTATTAGTCCGAATGTACATTACCTATATTGATGAACAGGAGAAGAATCCAAAGAGTGCAATGATTAAAGAAGTGGATGACGAAGTCTGGAGAGATTTATTAATGAAGGGAAACTCTCGCACTTCGTTCTTGACAACAAATCTAAATCAAGCAACCAACCAACCAATCAATCAACATATTATATCTAGATTTTACTAACCTTGACGTCCTTACGTGGCAGGTGAGGCCGACATCGGTCAAACGGTCGGTCAAACGATCGGTCGGTCGGTTAAAGGTTCTTGACCGGTTATGACCGACCGATGACCGACCATGACCGACCGTTGCCATCCCTAGTTACAACTTAATAAAAAAACTCAAAATTCTCAACTACATATTTTCTTTCATTAAAAAAATATGACTATTATGTTCAATAAATACTAGAATATATATATATTTTATTAAATATTATACCTATTTCATTTTAATGAATTAATAGCTATTTTTGAACTGTACTATAATCCATCAATATAGTTAAATCTAAAACTGTTGCTAAATTTTTTAATTCATTTTTTTCTTGATTTAATTTTAATTTCAATTCATTCAAATTCTTTCTTAATGAATTTATATCTTCTTCCATCATATTATAACTTAATTGAATTCTGTTTCCTTCCTGAGAATTAGTAGCAAATTTAAAAATTTTGTATTTATCAAGATTGAAAGAATTCAATTTAAGAATATTTTCAATCATGAGGCTAACTTCCAACTCTTTACTTTCCTGAACAATATTCTTTAAGGAATAATAATTTTTGTTCAGCTCTAATAATCCATCATTGTATTTTACAAGAGTACTTTGAAATTCTTTAGTATATTTATCAGTCAATTTAGAAGTTTTTATATCTTTAATATAACCAATAGTATTTCTTTCCTCATTAATAGAGCTTTCTAGATGATTACAGCAATTTTGTAGTTTTTTGATAGCTTCTTCTCGTAAAGTTAGAAAATCACCCTTAACTTTCAGAAAATTATTAACTTGATTGAGAATCTGTTTTTTTCTATTGGCATTATAAGAAGCTAAAGTTCTTGACAATTCTTGTCAGAGTTCATTCATCTCTTTTTGTTTAGCTTCTTTTTCTTTGTGAATTTCCTTAGTATTTTCTCCATTAGTTAATTTATTTAATAATTCCTTTTGAATTTTATTCAATTCTTTTTCTTTGTCTTTTAGCTGCTTAATACGTTCTTGATCAAGGGTGATAAGTATCTTTTCTAATTCATTTATTTTATCATCTTTTATCTGTAGAGCTTGAGTTAATTGCATTTTGATTTGTTCTTCAATAACCAATTTTTGTTCCAATTGAACAATTTCTTTTTCCAACTTGTTTTTCAATTTAGTATTAAGCTTTTGTTCTTGTGAAAGACCTTTTACCATATTGTGCAACCTGATCTTTTCTTGTTCTATCTGTTCACAATTAACTTGGGACTGACTTAGTTTATTTTCTAATCGCTCTTTTTGTTCAGTTAAACTTTCTTGTTGAGATTTTAATTCTTGAATATTAACTTCTGTTTGAGTTAATTTTTTTTGTAAATCAAATTTTTCTTGCTTTAATTGACTAACTTGAATTTGAACTTGCTGGTTAGTCTGTTTATTTTGTTCCAATTGTTTAGTTAAATTACCAGCTAAGGATTGCTTTTCATTTTGTAGGTCAATAATTTGGGTTTGCAAAGCATTTTCCTTTTCTGCAAATTCTTTGATTTGTATAGCTAAATTAAGCCTTAGTTTTTGGTTATTTTTCTCAAATTTAAAATTCTTTTGTTGTAAATCAACTAATTCATTTTCTAACTTAAGATTTTCTTCATCTATTTGAATTAATTGATTTTTCAATTGAGAATTTCTTTGTTGTAATTTAACTAACTCATTTTGAGAACTTTGATAATAAGTTTCAGCAATCTTTTCTAATTGAAGATTTTCTTCTTCTATTTGTTTATGACCAATTTGAAATTGATATAATTGATTTTTAAATTGATCTTGCTGAGATTTTAATTTTTGAATAATGGTTTCTGTTTGGACTAATTTATCTTGCAGATTATGTTTTTCTTGATTTAACTGACTGATTTGTTTTAACTGTTCAGTCAGCTTGTCATCTAAAGTTTGCTTTTCACTTTGCAGGTTTGCAATTTGGATTTGTAAAATACTTTCTTTTTTTACAAATTCTTCATTTTGTAAAGTTGGGTTTTGTTGTGAATTAACTAATTCTATTTGAATATTTTGTAATTCATTTTTAGAACTTTGATACTTTTGTTTTAATTCAAGAAATCCTTGAGAACCTTCCAGAATTTCATTTAATTCTTTACTAGTAAAATCAAGCAAATGACTAGTATAGCATGCTTTTGGATGAGATTTTACAATAAGGTTATTATGCTCAATTGGTGCATTTATAAATTCCATAATATTGACTTTTAATTCTTCATTAATATCTTCAATTTCCTTATTTGAAGGACGAAAAATCCAATTTTTAATAATATTTAAAACTTCCTTAGATGATGGTCTTTTTAATGAATCTTCATTCCAGCATTCTTTCATTAAATCTACATAACATTGTGGAGTATTTTCAATAATTTCAGGACGTTCACCTTTACAAATACTTAAAGCGAGTTGAAGATCATGTGCTTTATCATTAAATGGTGGAATTTTAGATGTAAATTCCCACATAATTATAGAAAAACTATATATATCATTAGCTTGAGTATAAGGTTGACCTTTTAAAATTTCAGGTGCTATAAATGGCAAAACTCCATAGATATTATCTTCTTTTAAAAAAGATTTTGCAAGTTGATGTAATCCTAAATAATCACTAATAAAAATTCCATACATATTTTCTATATATTTATTACATAAAATATTACCATCATGAAAGTTACAATGAATTAGGTTTTTTTCATGTATATCATTAAGACCCTTAATAATTTGATATAAATAAAATAATTTTTGCTCCCAATTTTTTGTTAATTCTGTTAAACATCTTTTTAAACTACCCTTATTTGTATACTCCATTATTAATACATAATTCAAAGTATCTGGATCTTTTGTCAATCCATATATTTTAATAATTTCATCTGAATTAATAATTTTCCACTATAAAAAAAATAATATTTAGTTAATTAGTATAAATAAATTATAATATTAAAAAAAAAATATTATTAATCATACTTTATTTAAAAATTCATTTAAACTTTCATCTGAATTATTAGGATAATCAAAATATTTAAGAATTACTTCAATAACATCATAATTAGCTTTATAGATAGTACCAAATTCTCCTTTATCATAACATTCAATATTTTCAAATTTATCATAAGGAATCCATTTTAATTCATTTTTAATGATAAATTGATCTACAATTTCACTTCCACTAGTACCAAATCTTCAAATATAAAATGAAATTATATTAAAAAATAAAATTTAAAATAAAATCTACAATTAAAAATTTAAATATTAAACAATATTAATTATACTTACTCTAAATAAAATTATAAGATTTTAATATAATAAATAATTAATTAGTTTAAATTTTAAATAAATAGTACATAATCACTTATAACTTACCAACTAAAATAAATTACCAAAATTTTCAAAAAGATTTAATTATTATGAGTTAACATTAATTATAAAAAATTAAATATAAAAAATATAAGATTATTATAATTAAAAATGCAATACTTACAGGCTAAAATATTTTAAATGATTTTTTTAAATAATTTAGTTAGTAGTTTAAATTATATGTAAATATTATGTAAATATAATAGAATTACTTACAATCTAAAATATTTGAATAATTTTGAATTTAGTTATATTAGTTTCAATTATATGTAAATATTATATAAATATAATAAATTACTTACAATCTAAAGTATTTTAACAATTTTTTAAATAAAGAATTTAGTTATTTAAATTACATGTAATAAATATTATATAAATAAAATAAATAACTTATAACTTACCAACTAAAAGAAATTACAAAATAATTTTTTAAATAAAGAATTAGTTAGTTAAATTATATATAAATATTATATAAGTATAATAAATTACTTACGATCTAAAATATTTGAATAATTTTTTAAATAAAAGAATTTAGTTAGTTTAAATTATTTATAAATATTAGTATATAAATATAATAGAACTAAATAAATAATTTATAACTCACCAACTAAAAGAAATTACAAAATAATTTAAAATAAAGAATTTAGTTAGTTTAAATTATATGTAAATATTATATAAATATAATAAAATTTAATAAATTACATACACCCTATATAATTAAATAAATAATTTTTTAATTAGTTAGTTTAATTATATTTAAATATCATATAAATATAATAGAATTAAATAAATATAAACATACTCCCTGTATTAATAAATAACAATGTTAAATAATAATAAGAATTTAGTTAGTTTAAATTATATTAATATTATATAAATATAATAGGATTAAACAAATAACATAACTGACCAACTAAAAGAAATTACAAAATAATTTTTTAAATAAAGAATTTAGTCAGTTTAAAATACATATAATATAATAAATTAAATAATAACATACTCGCTATATATTAATAAATAAGTAATTTTTTAGATAAAGAATTTAGTTAGTTTAAATTATATATAATTATTATATAAATATAATAGAATTAAATAAATAACATACTTCCTATATTATTAAATAAATAATTTTTAAATAAAGAATTTAATTAGTTAAAATTATATAAAATATTACATAAATACAATAGAATTAAATAAATAACACACTTCCTATATTATTAAATAAATAATTTTTTTATATAAAGAATTTAGTTAGTTTAAATCATATGTAAATATTATACAATTATAATAAATTACTTACGATCTAAAATATTTGAAAAAATTTACTAGTTAGTTTAAGTTATATGCAAATATTAAATAAATAATATAGAATTAAATAAATAATTTATAACTTACCAACTAAAAGAAATTAAAAATAATTTTTAAATGAAGAATTTAGTTAGTTTAAATTATTGTAAATATTATACAAATATAATAGAATTAATAAATAACATACTCCCTATATTAGTATTAAGTAAATAATTTTTTAAATAAAGAATTCAGTTAGTTTAAATTTATATTTTTTAAATATTGTATAAATAAAATAAGTAACTTATAACTTACCAACTAAAGGAAATTACAAAATAATTTTTAATAAAGAATTTAGTTAGTTTAAACTGTATGCAAATATTATATAAAATAATAAATTACTTACGATCTAAAATATTTGAATAATTTTTTTAAATAAAAAATTTAGTTAGTTTTAAATTATATGTAATTATTATATAAATATAATAGAATAAATAAATAACTTATAACTCACCAACTAAAAGAAATTACAAAATAATTTTTTAAATAAATAATTTAGTTAGTTTAAATTATATTTAAATATTATATAAATATAATAGAATTTAATAAATGACATACTCCCTATAATATTAAATAAATAGTTTTTTAAATAAAGAATTATTTAGTATAAATTATAAATAAATATTATGTAAATAAATAAATAACTTGTAACTTACTAACTAAAAAAAATTGCAAATAATTTTTTAAATAAAGAATTTAGTTAGTTAAATATGGGTATGGGTGAATTTATTCCTCACCCCGACCCGGGTGAGATTCGATATTCCTCACCCCAAGTCATAAATTGTTAAAAATGTCAAAAATAGTATTTATAACCTTTCTTAAGGTATTAAGTAAATTTGTAGAGCAGTCAAAATTACCTGAGTCATAATTTTGAAAGCTATACGAAGCTTATATTTTTATTTTTTTAATTTTTTTTTTTTTTTACGGTGTTCCTTATCAGCAAATGATCAACATGACGCCATTTTTATATTTAAATTCGGAGGGGGTGAGAAATAATTTTTCTTAAATATTATATAAATAATTACTTACGATCTAAAATAATTAAATGATTTTTGAATAAGGATTAGTTAAATTATATGTAAATATTTTATAAATATAATAGGATTAAATTAATAACTTAGAACTTACCAACTAAAAGAAATTACATAATAATAATTTTTTCAATAAAGAATTTAGTTAGTTTAAATATGTAAACATTATATAAATATAATAGAATTAAATGAATAACATACTCCCTATAATAATTTGTTAAATAAAGAATTAGTTTAAATTATATTATTATCAGTTATATCATTAATATAACGCATGTAAATATTATATAAATACAGTATAATAAATCACTTACGATCTAAAATTTTTTAAAAAAAGAAATTAGTTAGTTTAAATCATATATAAATATTTTATGAATATAATAAATTACTTACAATCTAAAATATTTAATAATTTTTTAAATAAAGAATTTAGTTAGTTTAAATTACATGTAAATACTATATAAATATAATAGAATTAAATAAATAACTTGCAACTTACCAACTATAAGAAATTACAAAATAATTTTTTAAATAAAGAACTTGGTTAGTTTAAATTATATGTAAATATAATATAAAATATAATAAATTATTTACAGTCTAAAATATTTGAATAATTTTTTAAATAAAGAATTTAGTTAGTTTAAATTATACGTAAATATATATAAATATAATAAATTACTTACGATCTAAAATATTTGAATAATTTTTTAAATAAATAATTTAGTTAGTTAAATTATATGTAAATAATATATAAATATAATAGAATTAAATAAATGACTTATAACTTACCAACTAAAAGAAATTACAAAATAATTTTTTAAATAAAGAGTTTAGTTAGCTTATATTATATAAACATAATAGTTTAAATAAATAACTTACACCCTGTATCATTATTAATTTATAATAATTATAAAGGAAAGTAATTATAATCAATTAGATAAAATATTATAATTGTATATAAAAATTAAGTATATACAGTATCTTACAATCTATTTATTTAAATAAATAATATTATTAGTTTAAATTATATATAAATACTTTTAAATTAATATAAAAATTAAATACTTGCTTTCTATAATAATAGTAATTATTAAACAATTATATTAATAGAAAATTTAGTTATTTAAAATATTATGTAAAATACAATGAAAAAAAAATAGCTATTAACTTACCGACTATAATAATATTAATAATAAAATAAATTATTTGGTCATAAAAATAATAGAAGTAAGTAATTAAATTATCATTCCGATTAAAAGATAACCTAGTACTTACGAGCTAATTTGTAAAATAATTTTTAGAAATAGTTTAAAATTTTAAACTATGTTTATAATTTACAAGATGTTAAATAATTTTCTTACCTTTATCTTTCTCAATTTTTGAAACTAGTTTCATTATATTGCAAATTTGGTTTAAAAAAAATTTTAGAGCAATTTAATTTCTATTAGATATCTATATTCATGCTTTTACCTTTATCGTTACTTTGAGCCATTGCTAAATAATTTTAAATTTTATTGGAATTCTTCCTAAAAAATAGGTAAATACAATTAAACGTCTTTATTCGAGTATATATAGTTGTTTGTGTAATACTATTTATGCAAAATGCAGATACCTCAGATTAGGTAACAGGAACCGTTAAAGCGTCAGAAATTTTGATGGTATCACTAAATTATGAAAATACAACTTTCTTGTCGATCATTAGCCATAAAAGGAGTGCTTTGCTTTGACCCGGATGAAACCGTCATCCGGATTACACAAAAAAAAAATCTGGATTATATCCGGGTCGATCCGGATTTTGAATCCAGATCAGATAATCTGGATAGAAACCTACTGCGCCATTTTATGTTTTGCCGAATATCTCGGCATCCAGTGATCGCGCAGAGATGTACAATAGCTCATTCGAATCGTTGCATCATGACAATCTAATGAGCTTTAGATAATCTTACCACGACCACTGGATGTAGAGATACTCAATAAAATGTCAAAATCTGCTTGCGATACTGCGCCGTTTTACGATTTTCTGAATATCTTGGTATCGAGTGATTGTAAAAATATAATTTTAGTACCATTCGATTCGTTGCAATGAGACGATTCCAATGAGCTATTATGTATCTCTGTACGACCACTATATGCCGAGATATTTAGCAAAATGTAAATGGTGTAGTATCAAAAAAATGAAAAATGCCGATATTTGATGTTTTGTTGAATATCTCGGCATCCAGTGGTCGTAGATATATCATCTAAAGCTCAATAGATTCGTCTTAATGCAACGATTCGAATGAGCTATTATACATCTCCATATAATCACTGGTTGCTGGAGTATGAAATTGCTGATTGAATCAAATTGATCTTAATTTTACAAAATTAAAATTATCGTCAATGTGATAAGCATACCGAAAGTTTCATGTGCATAACTTATGTAATTTATCACGCGAATTTCAGGTAAATTTACAATATAAAATTTTAAACAAATCAAGTGGTTAATTTATTCTGATATACAAGTTTAATATGGAAAAAAATTTATTTCGTTAACAAAAAAAAAAAAATGGTCTACTATGGAATATGTGCGTCAGGTATCAATCTATCACAATAATGAAGAGGTTTTTTGAGATTTACTCAGCCACTTAAATATCTAAAGCGATATTAAACTAAATTATAATTGAACGAACGCAAAATTCTTTCCGCCAAATTAAAATGTACAACTTTGAGAATAAACTTGTCCAAGAAAGATTTAATAAGTGAAATATATAATTTATATCTCGTAAATAAAACAATAATGGCATGATCTTATTGAAATGGATTTTATAATTTGTATTATTTTACAAAAAACATATCAAAAATCGTCCCATATAAATTAGATTTAAGTTAGTTTTGATTGGGCTGATCAGTTTGTACAACAAAACCATTTTCTGAACTTTTAGCCCAATTTTTTTTGGTCGAACGCCAAAAAATAACAAACCAAAATTAGATAATTTTTGTTTACGTGACATTTAAGAAAAAAATATATATCAATATAAGGAGTTCGAACTAAATTTCAATCTAAAGCAGTTCAATTTGAGATCGAAAATAAAAAAATTTTATTGGATAAATTTTTGTACAATAAAATCCGACCGAAAAATGCAACCGACCGGAAATGAATAGGACTAATTTGAGTCTGTTGAAGTCGGTTCGAAATCCGTTCGAAGTTCAGACCGGTTTTTATGATTAAAAGTAATTTTAAGCTCAAGTGTTAAATTTAAGATCGGTTACAGAATCGACTCGAGTCGATTCGTTTTGAACCGACCATCCCTAATGCGAATGGTGGGCAAAATCAAGGGTATTAGATGCACGGTAGCCATCCGTCAATCCGCTGATTGGAACTCTAATTCAAATGAAACTGCGTAACTTGAGTCAAATTCGTACTTAATTTTGACACAAGTGCACTTGATCGATAATGTTGGCGGAGATGGCCAAAATTATAATCAATATTAGCCCGCACTACGGCTTTGACTCGAGTTCTTGCCGAGTTCAAGATCTAGAAAAGTTAGAATCCTTTATTGTAAATTGGAAACTTTTCTGGGATCACCGATAAACGCAATACCACATCAAGCATAGGAATATTTAAGTACTTTTTTATTAAAATAATATACCATTCTTTTTAGAAACTTATTTATTTATAATTTAATAAAAAATGTATGAAAAATACAAATAAAAGAAAAAAAGAAAAAAAGGTAAAATTTTACGAAACTAATTATCTTTCTTGATACAAATACCATAAGGACGTAAATATTTTCCATCAGGCGAAATCCAATATTCACTAACTCTTGTTTCTTCTTTCGAAACTCTAACTAAATTGGTTGGGTTAATTCTATTTTGGAATACAACTTGGTACCTATCCCCTCCATGAGTAAATTTAGCAGCATACTTAGACGCGACATCAATATCTGGAGTAGAATAAATTCCATGTCCAAATGCGAATCTTTTACTCTTACATAAGAGATACCCATCTTCGGCAATTGATTTACAGTTATGACTGGCAGTCCCATGATAAGAGACTAATAATTATAAATTATTTAAATTATTGTAAAAACAAAAAAAAAAA
>QZLH01001539.1:13909-28445 GCA_003833135.1 Oehlia diaphana
GTCTTTAAAGATTCTTTTTTCATTCTCTGGCGGTATTTTTTCATACACAGAACTTGTTAAGGTAATAAGATTTTGTTTAACCATCCTAGACCAAATCTCTTGCCGATAATAGAACAACTGATTTCCTTGTTTTGCGTGGTTTGTTATATAAAAATTAAGCTATAAGTATTTATATAAAATTTGTTAATAACTATAAATAAAATAAAATAATAAAATTTAAAAAATATCTATTTACTTTAAGAAGCGGAATTACGAAACATTCAAAAATCCACCAAATAAGTTCGCATAACATTTCGGTACATTTCGATGTTTCCAAATTTTTTTTACCTTTAAGCCATTGGCATTTTTTGATCTAAATATTAGAAATAATTATTTTTAATAAATCAAATGCCAATTTAATACATAAAATAAAATTAAACAATAACTTTGAAATTCTGGAGGACTTCATGTAAAGAAACTTCTTCGAAGTGACATTTTTCGATAAAAACTCTTATCATATTATAAATAACTGTTTTGTTATCTTTATCACCAAATAATTCAGGTGGGAATATAAAGTCTAAAACCCCGATGACAAACTTCGTGACCTGTTGAATTATTTAGGTAATTTTTTTAGAAATTAAATAATAATTTAAGATAAAATATTATTTATAATATTACATATTACCTGGTAAGTATTGCAACCATTTAAACTATTTTCCTTTATATTTAATACCAATAATAAAGAATATAAGTAAAAATAATAATTCATAATTTGATTAAAATAAACACAAATCATTACTTGGATCGGGCAGTGAGTGTTAAGCAAATGCTTATACTGGCATATGTCATATCGTTTAATTACGCGATCAATATACGGAAGTAGGTGGTTTAAATAATCCGGGACTTTACAACGTAAATTCTAGTTTTAAAAAAATTATACAGATTAAATCTTTATATAATAATGCTCATTTAACGAGTATTCTAATGAATATACAATACTTACATCTAGTTCCTTCCTCCTATCCATATAAACATAATATAATTCATGTGATGATCTACAGGTAAACGCGTTTGTCAGTTCGAACTGTCTTGGAAATATATATTTTATCACAGTATTCGACATATTGACATTATGATTTGAATACTTAGCAACATTAAGGATATCTAATAAAAATTATTATTTTATTGTTAGTTTATATTACAGAAAAATAATAAAATTTTTTGATACTTACGGTTTTTTGGAAGCCCATACCAATAATCGCCAGATTTGTTGTAGACTGGGGACCCAAAAAACATAACTGAACGAGAAAAGAACAAATTCGATACAGAATTTGTGTTGGCTTTCACAATTTTACGGTCATTCAAGACAATGACCTTGAAAGATTTTTCTAAATCTTCAATGGGACGTTTTCTGCTAATGGCTGGGCCCATAATTTGTATGTAGCATCCATTTTGTATCTCGAGAAATATAGAATAGTTAGTCAACAAGAAATGCATGGCTTCTTGACCGATTCTAGTGATTATTTTGAAATATAAAAATATATTATGCTTTATATATATTTATTTAAAATATAAATTTTGCAAAAACAAACCTCGTATAGAGCTTCAACCAAACGTTAGACTTTTTCATCAAATCAATTGTTGTGCTATTAGCACATATAGTATATCCTTTTGGATTTTCGATTATTGACTTATAAGACTTAGTGAACCCATATCTTCCTACGTTCATATTGGGTTCATTTCTCCTATTAACTAAGACAGAAATAGCCATGTCTATTATCTATGAAATAATATTGTTATTAGCAAATATTCATCTTAAAGAATTAAATCAACATAAAACTTCTCACCGTATTTAAACCTATTCGTTCTTTTTCTATATTTCCCATTACTTCCTGCTTTTCTTTCGTAATGAGAGGGAAGTCTTTGCGAGTAGTATTAGGACTTACTATAGATGTTTGAAGAAGTCTTTTGTAATCAACATCGTCGTCTTTTTCAACTAATTCGATATTGGAAGCGAATGGTTGAAGTAAATCAAATAAAAAGTTAAGGTCTGGATAGATTGCATTAAGTGTTGTGTTAGTAATTTTATTAATCATTGTGATGATGGGTGATTTTTATTTTTTTTCGTGTTCGCTTAAGTGCTTACATGCATACATATAAATAGAAAAGATCGTCATCATGGTAAGATCTGTCCAATCTGACAAATTTTTTCGATCGGTTTTTTTTTTACAATAAAAAAATTACTTATAAATTCGGTATGCCTTTAAGGAAAAGCATTAGAAATAAGAATAGAAGTTTAAATTTACGACAACGAAAGATCTCTTTAGAACAAGTTCATAATAATGTAACCAATGTAGATAATACAATTAATGTAGTTACTGAAGCGAAAGGTAATGAATTTAAATAATTAAAAATATTTATCTTGAATTAAAAATAACTTCCTTTAAATATTCAGATAATAATGATGATGCCAATGAGAGTGAATTTGAACGCTATACTGAATACACTGAATATAATGAAAATGAACCGTCTGAAAATATTGATAATGAAAATGATTATATCGATAGTGATGATGAAAATTACCATGTCGATAGTAATGATGAAAATTATCATGTTGATAGTGACAATGAAAATTACCATGTTGATAGTGATGTTGAAAATAATTCTGTTAGTGATAACGAAGATGAATGCAAAAATCTTGAAGATCCTAAAAGTATACTCGAAAATAGTTCACTTTCAAATTCTGTTTTTGATGGTGAATTTGGCCCTTATTTTTCATCAAGTACTTCTGCTTTAATATTTTCTTGGTTTACTAAACATATGATATGTAAGTAAATTAATTAATATTTTATCTTATTTGTAATATTTAAGATTAAAAATATTTCTTTTTTAGCAACACATGCATATGAAGATTTGGTTAAAATTTTAAACCACCCAAATTTTGATGTCAAAGAAGTTCCTACAAATATTAGATACTTTAAAAAAAATAGTCGAGCTCGATTACCATTATTAACTGTCAAAAAATATACTATACCTATATCTAATATGAAAACACAATCTACATCTCAACCTTCTAGAGAAGCATATGCAATATCATTATTTGATATTTTAACAAAAATTTTATCTAACCCGCTTTTAAGTTCTAAAATGTACAATGGTCCAGAAATTGAAGTAGAGAATAAAAGTGAATTTTGGCATGGAGAACTTTGGCAACAAT
Source organism: Oehlia diaphana (assembly GCA_003833135.1). Taxonomy (NCBI): domain Eukaryota; kingdom Fungi; phylum Glomeromycota; class Glomeromycetes; order Glomerales; family Glomeraceae; genus Oehlia; species Oehlia diaphana. Next base: position 17,106 of record QZLH01001539.1, read on the forward strand.
CTCCTTTATTTGGTGAACATAGTATTACAATAAATTCAGGTTATATTCTGTTTTTATTATTTACAAAGTTATTAATTTACCATATTTAACTAAAATATATTTAATTTATTTATTTAGTTGAGTATTTTACAGGAGATTTCGTTCATATCACAGCATCAAATCAGTTAAATTGTATGAGAATAATATCTATAGTTCTACACAATAATGAATTGAAATTAAAATTGCAGAGGTTTTTAACTTTTAATGAACTTCCTGCTCAATTTAAAACAACTGATCGTTATTTTAATAGTAATAATAAAAGGTGGCTATTAGAAGAAGATAATTTTATAATAGTTGAACCTGAAGTTATAATTGGTAAAACATCAGTTTGGTTACAGGATCAGAATAAGCCTAATCATTATTCATATATTGTTGCTGAAATTCTATATAAACATCAAAATAAATGGAAAATTAGAGATGTATGTTATAGAATCAGACATCCATCAGAATATTGTCCTTTTCCTCAAAATCCATATAATTTACCAATATGGAAGATATTTATAGATCTTTATTATGATGATTTTGGAACTTTTCGAAATGTGTACCATTCATTAGGTGGTGTTTACATTCAAATAGGAAATATGCCTTTTTCATTAAGAAAACTTTTAAAAAATCATTTTATTATAGGATTTGTTCCTTTTGGTGGAAATTTTAAAGAATTTATTCATCCGTTTTTACAAGAATTAAAAGAATTAGAAAAAGGAAAAGTTTTTAATATTCAAGGTAAAAATATATTGGTAATAGTAGGACTTGGTATTGTTACTGCAGATCTTCCACAGGGAAATGATTTGGTAGGAGTTATGAGACATAATGCTAAAAGAGGCTGTCGTTCTTGTAAAGTTGAAAATAATAATTCATTAAAATCTTTTGATGATTTATCTAAAGAATTGCGATATCATCATTTAATGGATAAGAAGTTTAATCTTATATTAAATTCAGATTCATCAACAGTCCAAAAGAATCTATGTTCAAAATTTGGATTAAAAAATCAGAAACCAGTATTAGATTATTTAATACATGATCGTTTTCTTCAAACTTCTCAAGACATTTATCATGCCATTGCTGGTAAAATATTAAAATTAATGGATTGCACTTTTAATATGTTTAATTCAAGTGGAAATAGTGAATTCATTAAAAATTGGAAATTATTTGAAATGCCTATAAAATGGCATAAATTACCAAATCCAATTACTCACAGGCAAAGTTTTATGATGTCTGATAGATTACGTTTAGCTATGGTTTTACCACATATTCTTTGACGATATTTACATATTAGTCATTTGAAAAATAATTCACTTATAGAATTACAAGAAAATTTATCTGTTAATATTAATAAAATTATAGATAAATTAATTCAATGCTGGGTAATAGTAGCAAAATGTGCTAAACTTTGTTTTAGTTTATCATTTAGTAATGATTCTTATAACATTTTAAACAATTTATTAAATCAAGAAACAATTATACTTACAAAGGTATTAATTAAAGTTAATAATATTATCAAATTCCTATTTATTATTACAAAGTAATTAATTATTTATTTATTAATTTTATAGACTTTTCCTCAAGATTTTACTTATCTTCCTAATTTACACATTAATGGCCATTTACAATATCATGCTAAAACATTTGCTACATTAGTAAATAGTGCTGTTGGAGTTAAAGAAATGGTTCATAAAACATTTAAAAATGCTGTTTCACATACAAATGGCAAAATGATAGAGAAAGATTTAATAAAAAGATATAATACTTTACAAGCATTACGTAATATAATAGATGGTACTTCAGATTCTCGCTATAATAATCATTTAGGGAATGGATACTTTCAAGATAATATTTTTCGATCACTACTTTCTTCATGGTATGCTACGTCAACAACCATGCCTAACAATAAAGAAATAGGTATTATTTTTATTATTATTTTATTTGTCTGATTTTAAATTTTATTTATTACTAAAAAACTTTATTTATATAGTAGTTGATGAAACTGTTGAGTCTCCAGATAATTGTATTTATGAAATTCGATTACAAGCTAAATGGAAACTTCATCAGATTTTGCAAAATAATTTTGAAACGAATATGTCAATTGATGGTGATATTTATTATAGTCTTAAAACAGCTTATAAAGAATATTTTAACTTTACAGAATATCTTCATAACAACAAAATTGTTTATTTTAACTATATTACCTATAAAGTATTAAATCAAAAAGATGATGGAATGTCAATAATACAAATACATGTTGGAGATATAGTAGAACTTGAAGAAGAATTAGAAGGAAACTCATATGCAGTAATACAAGCAATTTTTTTGCATACATATAATAATGGTAAAACATATCCTTTTTACTTTTTAAAATGGTTTGAAAAAATTGAAGGGAGAAATGGTATTGATATGATGTGTCAAAAGTACAAAATATGCACAGAGAGAAAAAAATGGCACAATATTTTTCCCATTTCCTTTATAACTTCCATGCCTAAAGTCCATTTCGTTCATCAATGTGTTAACAATTGTTCAGTAAGAAATCATAATTTATCACAACCTTACTTACTAAACGAATTTTTTTATAATGCAATATAAATAAAGTTCAGCGAGTTTTTTTGTTATTATAATATTAACTAATAGTAAAACGCTTGTGCAATGATCAGTACCACTTTAAGCATTAAAGTAATTAATTCAACGCAATAATCGTTGCCATTTACCGTTAGTTTATTTTATTACGGGAGATAATCTGCAGATTTATTTTTGACTTTTTAAACTTTCTCGTACTTTTGTCAAAAAAAAAAACCTTCGATTTTTAATACAAATTGTTCTAATAGTTTTTCGGTTACTTTGGATGCAAAATTTCACTAAGGTTTTGATTTTTTTCCTTTTTTCTTTTTCGTTTCATTACTATATTCGATTTACTTTTTTCAATTTTTTTAGGTTTTGGTACTTTATTCTTAGTTTCAGCGGCTCTCTTTTCGGATATGAAGGTTGGTATTTACCTGTTCTTTTGCTTTTTTGTTTCTCTTTACTAATTTTCACACACACACACATAATTATAAGTCATTTCTTCCTTTTTAGTCTTATGTTCTTCTCTTTTTAGATCCCAACGATTGTTTCTTTTCTACGTTTGACGGGTTCTCTTTAGAAATGAAGGTTAGTGTCCGATTTTTTTTTATTGGTTTTTTTTTTGTTTCGTTTTCTTTTACTAACATTTATTATTTTCTTTAGGTTTTAGACGGCTTGTTCTCATGAATTCGTAAGTTCCGGTACTTTTTTTTTGAGTTTTTTCTTCCTTTTTAGTCTTATGTTCTTCTCTTTTTAGATCCCAACGATTGTTTTTTTTCTACGTTTGACGGGTTCTCTTTAGAAATGAAGGTTAGTCCGATTTTTTTTATTGTTTTTTTTTGTTTCGTTTTCTTTTACTAACATTTATTATTTTCTTCTTTAGGTTTTAGACGGCTTGTTCTCATGAATTCGTAAGTTTCGGTACTTTTTTTTTTGAGTTTTTATTTTAACGAAACGTTAACTAATGATTTCGTTTTTCCTTTTATTAGGCGGTTCGTCGAATTTCTTGGATGTGTGGAATTAACTAGTTTATTTAATGAACTGTTGACTAACAGTTCTTTTTTTTGGTTTCTGTTTTAGGCGATTTTTCGGGTTCTTGGACACGCGGGAAATTCGGTGAGGAGAGTCTTTGAATCTTTTACGAATCTTTTCTAGACGTAAAAACGCTATTATTCCAACATTTTTTTATACTTTGTAGAAATCCGGTATCACTTCGGAATCCTGGACAAGTTTCTTGAGTTACTTCTTTTAACGAAACTTATTAACGTTTCTTTTTTAGACGGATCAGGAGCGTAAATTTCGATAGACGGATCCGGACAAGTGGGATTCGGTTGGTGTTTGTTTTTAACTATTTTTTTTTTATTTTAACGAACTGTCACTAACAGTTCTTTTTTTCTTTTACAGGCTATTCTTCACGTCTTTGGCTACTTTTCGAGTGACGAGATTTTGGTGAGGAGATGGAGATTTTTTGAATATTTTTTTTTACGAAACATTTTACTAATGGTTCTTTTTCTTTCTTTTGTAGGTTTTCGGCTATGGATGTGAATTATGAAAATACGGTCTTTATTTCATAGGTAGTAAAGTTTCGATACTTCGAAACTTTCTTTGGAGCTTAAAGTTAAAAGTTTGGTGTATTATCATAGATAATAAAATTACAAATATACCGAAAATCCATTACACTATGACTGGAAAAATTTCGATTTATATTCTGCAAATCGACACAATAAATATTGGAAAATGCAAGATATTAATTACAAATTGTTAATAATTGAAATAAATTACTTCTTCACACATTATGATTCTCCATGCCTCCCAGAAGAACAAGTTGGTGCTTAACAATCTTTTTACCAAGTATCCCAATAATAATGAGTGCGCAAAATAAAGCCATATTGTTGTCAATTTTTTTTTCATTTTATCGTTTGCTTTTCTCGAAAAAAAAGCCAATGTGTGCAAACGAGGTTAACCTTATAGGTTCCAGCAAGATGATTTTATGATTGATGATCGAATTTAATTCACCTATACAGAAAAAATACTATCAGAATTACTAAATTGAAAAAAAAAAATAACGAATCCTTTCCGGTTACAAACTAAATTATTCAGTCTCTCGCCTCTTATTTCTTTTAAAGCATAACTTTTATTTTTATTTAATATTTTAGCATTCTCAAGAGACAAATTCAAACTGTAATTACTAATTATTTTTGTAAAATTCATTTGGTTTGAATTCTAAAGTAGTGAGGCAAGTGGCAACATTAACAATTGAAGTTTATTAACATTATTATTACGTAATTAATTTTTTTTAACAAGCCACCTCCTTAACTCGAAGAAAGTTTGAATCCTGTGTATTTGAATACTATACAGTATTTAAATAACAATCTCAGGGGCAAAGTTTATTCATTTCGTAATATGTTGATTATATTATATAATCGTGACTTTGATAATAAAAAAAACAAATATAAGCTCGTGGTTTGCTGAAGAATTGAACCCTAAAAATAAAGAAATTGAACTTTTCTCGTGTTTCGTAAAATTTAAGCATGTAATCTATTTTGATTCATTTGTTATCAGAAGATTTTTCGCGTAGTTAACGCGTTTACTACATTAATATAAATATGAACTGATTTCCGCACTCTTCTAAATAAAAATGGCACCAAAAAGAAAATCTAAAATAGTCCCCGTAAATGCTACTTCAAAAAGTAAGTAGATAAATAATTTCCTTAATAAATAATATCACATAATTTATAAATCATAAATTGATATTATTTTCTTCTATTATACGGTTGCAGAAGGATCGAAACAATCTATATCAAAAAATAGAAGCTCATTAAATACAATTGAAGCAAGATCTAAGAAAGATAAATCCGTAGAGGCAATATACTCAAACTCAGACTCAAAAAATGTCGCAGAAGAATTTGAACAAGAATTAACTATAACAAACAGAAGTTTACCTAATACTGAAGAAGCAAGATTTAAGAAAGACAACTTCGTGCTGGTAATTCCCCCAGAATTAGAAACTGCCGCAGAAGGATCTGAACCAGAACAAAGTATGTTGAGGAAAAGAAGCCTACCTAATCCCGCTGAAGTAAGATCTAAGAAAAAAAAAACTATACGAGAGATTCCCTCAGAAATAATAGATTTAGAAACAGTCGCAGAAGGATCTGAACAACAAGGGCAAGGTTTGTCAAGATCAAACTGTTTGCTACAGATATTTAAAATGAAACTAACATTGTCTTTTCAAACGAAAAGAAAATTTACGTTTTTTCAATGAAATAACAAACGATAATATTCCTGCATTAATTCCAGATCGTCCAAGCATGTGAGTATCCTCAAACAACTATTTACTAATAAGGATATAAATATCTCATTTTTTTTTCTTTTTAAAGCAGAAATAATTTAGAATCGTATACAGAATTTGAAATTGCCAATTTTGTTGCGGATCATCCTTCAATATTGGAACTGGCTAATATTCTTAAAGAATCTAAAAGCGTAACGGCTGGAAATTCTGGAAATTGCAAATTGCCAGCTTTTTCTTTTCAGGTATGGTAATAATTTATCAGTTATTTTAATGTAAATTTACTTTGAATTAAAAAATCTATCACTATTTAGAAAGAAAAAGGTATAAATAACAAACTTTTGATAGAAGAGCTTAAGCTCCTATTTCTGAAGTTCCGAAAACCAAATTCGCATGTTTTTAATGCGATCATTTGTGAAATTTATCCAGATTTGAAGGATAAACTTCATCAGGAAACGGCAAAGTACATTCATCATGAATGTGTGCTAAAAATGGCAGACTATAGGCATAAATACGTGAAAAAAATATCTGAAATGGTGAATGCTTACATAAAAAATGAAGAGTAAGAATCAAAATAAATTACAATTGATTATTGTATTATGTATCAATAAATATTAACTAAAATTTAATATATAGAAATGATACGGTTGAAGAATATGTTGGCAATTCTTGGCGGAATATTTTGTCTATGCATCTTCGTGCTATTCAAAAAGATGAATTTGAATCGTCAAAAGATGATCAAGAACAACTTAAAAAATTTGTAATAGAATCATTTAAAATTGTTCATAATTATGAACTAAATAAAGATGATGCATCCATTGATCTTCCAGGGGATATAATTAAAAAAACTTTAGATCGTATTACTTTAGAAATTAAAGTTCCTTCCGTATCAAAGCATAATATTATAAATAATCTAGATCTCAAAAAACTACTTAGATAATTTTTTTTACAATAAAATGGATGTATTATGCTAAATAAAATAAATTACAGTATTAAATTTTTACAATTTTATAATTAATTGGTTTTTTAAAATCTTTGATTGCAAAAATCGATAGGAATATTGCAAATGATGGAAATTTGATCTTTTTTTCCTATTCGGCTAAATTAAAGTATTTAAACTTACAGTTATATTCAAACCCTCCCAAATTTTATATATAGTATAATCCAAGTCGTCTAAAAAGCAAGAGTATAAACATTTAATTCTAAAAATCGATCTGCCATTGTGCTACAAATAAAATAATATCAGCATGGAAATTTTTTTGCTCGCATTTATTTAAATTATAAATCTGCGAGATTAGACATTGTATGTGCGTAAAGTTGCCTGCCGAAACTGAATAGTTTCGACATGTCGAAATTGTCAAAACTATTTAGACATTTCGACATTGGGCTTCTGATTTTTCGAAATGCTGAAATAGTTTTGACATGTCAAAACTATTTCGGCATTTCGACATAGTATATTATATGATATACTTATAATTTCGGCACTGCTTTATTCGGTTAGGATCTGATTCATCCGATCTTAATAATCAAACAAAACACCCTCAAAAAAAAAAAAAAATAATTTTTTTATGTTATTCTCTTTTCATTAAAAAAAAAATAGATTATATTTTTTCGTCCCCCCCCCTTTCCCTTCCTTTCATTAAAAGATATTTTTTTTGTAGGACTATTTTTTTGTCTGACCCTTGGAGACCAGGACCTGGACTTGCATGATAAAGGTAATGTAAGAAGGAGGACCGGTTGTGCTTGTAATTAGGAAACGTTTTTAACGTTTCTTTCCATTATTTTTATTTTTGTAGGACACCGGACTCTTGGAGACAAGACGAACCCAAGACAATTTCGGGATGCGGATTACCTTCAGCTAGACAAGAAGGTAATGTGAGAGGAGGGGGACCGTGTTTTTTGTAATTAAGAAACATTTTTAACGTTTCTTTCTTTTTTTTGTAGGATACCGGACTCTTTGGAGACAGAACGAAGTCAACGAACCTGGACTTGCATGATAAAGGTAATGTAAGGGGGAGACTGGGCTATGTTTTTGTAATTAAGAAACGTTTTAACGTTTCTTTCTTTTTTTTTTGTAGGACACCGAGTTTCTTTGGACGAATACGTAGATAATATGAATTATATGAATTAGGAAAGGAAGTTAGGCTTAATAATATTAAAGAAACGTGTTAATGTTTCTTTTTAATTTATTAGGACGCCGGACTTTTGGGACTCAGAGAACCATTAAACAATAAAGGTATAGATAACGGTCTTGGAGACTTTGGGTAAGTAACAATGAAGAGAGTTTGTGAATAACCTAGTAAAGAAACGTACTAACGTTTCTTTTTTTCTTTATTATTGTAGGAACGGCCTTAAAGACCTTGAGTAAGTGGAAATAAAGGGAGTTTTCGAAATTAAACTAGTAAAGAAAACATTTTAATGTTTCTTTTTTACGACTTTGGAGACATTTTTTTTTGATAATACGTATATACTTTACAATTAAATTTTACATGTAACATTAAATTTTTAAAATAATTTTATTAGAAATCTTTTTAATGATTTAAATGAATAATTTCTAATTATTTTCTTAATATACAAGATTGTAATAAAAGTGTAAATACAATTTCATAACAGTTTTATATAAACACTATAGCGAAAATATGCCGAAGTTTAGTAAATTTAGTTTCGGTAATTTCATAATTAAATTTAACTTCAAGCTTTAATCCAAATTCTATTTTTCATCTCTTATACAGCTACGAAGGCATTTTGGCATTTTGCCATTTCGGCATTTCGGCATTTCGACACATTTTAATTTTGACATTTCGAATTGTCCTTCTGAGTTTTGGCAGGCGAGTGGCGAATTTTATGTGCTGTACAGCAGATAAATTTAGCATTCATGCATGCATTTTCAGTTTTACAGCTGATCTGATAATAAACATGTGCTGTACAGTAGATAAATTTAGCATTCATACATGCATTTTCGGTTTACAGCTGATCTGAGATAAAATGGATATATAAATGATAATACTGATAATAAACAAAAAAATAGATCTTTATCAATTATCATCTTTACGAACCATGACGAACTTACAACGAGCTATGGATGTTTATAGTCAAAACTACACTAAAATGTGACTAGTGCTTAGGTACATTGTTAACCCTAACCCTTTCCTACTAACCTTTACTTTTGTAGTTTTGGTTTTATTGCCACAGTTTACCTATAAACCGGTTGCCATGCTTAAGCATTGATAGCATCTAAGTTAGTTGATGAAGCCAAAGTTTAGATTTCGATCTTTTCTAAGGTGGATTCATAAGTAGTAGAATGGTTTCTATTCTTTATTTTTCATCTTCATTACACACATACATATACATACATCACTCCTTTTTTTAATCTTGTTCTTTATTAATAAAGAAACCAATTACAAACAAAAATAATTGTGCAACAATCAAATCCTTTGATCAAGATCAAAATGACACGTGTCATTTTAGATTAAATATTGGTTATTGGGAAAGTGAGTTGTGACATACATTTTTTATTGGATTATAATGGTACTGATGTTGAAAGATGAGTAAATGTTTTATTCTATCTTTGTTTATCTTTTAATGTCTTTTTGATATTTAATTTATTTTAACTTGGAAAAATACTCTATACTTAATTATATATCGAACATTCGCATTGGCCAAAATCGACTATAAAACTTTTCAGGCCGATCAGTCACATGTTTCATCAAAATTTGGTGGTTTTTTAAAAAAATCTAATCTATTTAAACTTTTCTATTAAAGCTTTAACTTTTTACAAGTTAATAATTTTAATTTTTAAACGAATTCTTTCATAAGATTTGTTAAATATTAAAAAAATATTTTTTTTCGATGTTCCTTTAAATTTTATTTTTCTATTTTCGTTTAGTGTTTATTTTTTTTCTTTCAGATATTGATGGGTTAATTAAAGTTAGTTTTATTCTTAATTTTTCTTTTTTTTCTTTTTTTTTTATTTTCCTTTTGATATTTCGTCATTAATCATTGTCTTTTCTCTTTTTAGTTCTTAGTACTTTTAGATTCAGCATTCTTTGAGATTTTCTTTTCTTTAGGCTTACTGCAAATAAAGTATGAAATTTTTTTATTTTTACAAAATCGGCTCTAACTCAGAAATACTAAAATTCTAGATGAATTTTCAAACTTTTATAAAGTCTGTGTTTCTAATATCTTTTATTAATTTAAATATTCCAGTTCCTTTGATACCAAAATCCTTAGTTAATTTTCAAAATTATCAAAACTTTAAATTGAAAACGATTTTAACCTTTTATTAATTTGCGAACAATGAAGTTGAATATGATTTTCTTTAAAGGAATCTGGCTTCAATTTTGAAAACTAAAACAAATCTTTAATTGATATGTTTTTGAAAATACAGAAAGTTTTGGTGGCATTTTTTTGTAAAACTATAGATTGGTCAGTTTTTTTCTTTCGTTACTATTATTCTTTACTAATTTTGTTTTTAGGTTTGGATTGGTGATTTTTTGTAAATTTTTCTTTAGTTCTAGAAGAAGTTTTTCTTTTAAAGAATGATAGATTAGTTTTTCTTTTCATTTTTTTAGTTTTCTCCTTTATCACTGTAAACTTTCGTTTCTTCTTTCTTTAGGTTTTGGAAGTCAGGTTTTAAAGAAACAGTAAGTTAGTTTTTTTGTTACTATTCTTAAGTTTGGAAATAATTTGTCAAAATGGAAGTTATTTTTCATTAACATTATTTTTTCGTTTCTTTTTCTTATTTCTTACCTTTGCTAGACAATTTTCCTTTGAAATTGAGATGAGTTTTCATTTCTATTTTTTTTCTTTAATGATATTCTTTTGGATAAGTGGATGGGTAAAGATAAGTATACAGATATTAAACAGTAATAGATTAATATAATTTCTACTGGTCAATTTGTTAGGTGGTACTATGCAAATCACTTATAATATTTTTCTAATATTTTGACGATATTTTAACAATAGATTAATAATATTGTTACTATGTTTTACATTTGAAAATATTGTAAAAATATTGTATTATTATTACAATTTAAGCATAAATAAAAAAATTTTTTTTCTCTTTTTTTTTATTATAGTTATTATATTGTTTTTCTATCATCTTTTTATTTTATTTAAATAGTATTTTTTAAATTATTATATTTTTATAGTTTTATTAAAATTATCTTATCATACTATGATAAAACTATATCGTAAAAATATTTTTTAAAATTTAGGGGTTTCCACTGGTCGAAATCAAAACTTTCGACCGTTAAGAGCTTTCGGCATGATTTTTGCCGATTGGTCATGTGATTCGTCACATTTTTTGACCAATGGCAAAAATCGGTAAAATCAATCACAAATCAACTGATACTGAATGTTAAACGAAAGCTTGTTCAGTCTTTTGGTGAAAAATCAACTTATACCGATTGTTATACGAAAAATTGTTCCTTTAAGATCATTCAGTAAAATTATGCCGGTTGGTC
>QZLH01001540.1:6789-28436 GCA_003833135.1 Oehlia diaphana
CTCTGTACGATTACTGGATGCCGAGATATTTGGCAAAACATAAAATTTTGCATAATCGTAAAATAAAAATGCCGATGTTTCACGTTTTGGCAATTATCTCGGCAACCAGTGATCGTGCAGAGATGTACTATAGCCATTCGAATCGTCTCATTGCAATGATTCAAATGAGCCATTGTGCATCTCTGTACGATCGTTGGTTGCCGAGATACCCAAAAATTTGAAGTTAATCCGGATATCCGGATTTAATCCTATGATAATCCGGATTGATCCGGGCAGATCACGGATTGTAAAATTTCATCCGGATCGCATCTCTAATTATACTTAAAAATTAAAATAATATTCTTATATTGAAAGCTAAATCTATACCATTAATTGATTATAATTGGCAATATGTATATATTTTTCTACTAATTATCTTTTAAATTACAATTAATATCTGACTGGATGCTAATTTGTTATTTTCAAATCAGTAAAAATCAGCATTTTTAATATAAAATCTAAAATTTAAACAGATAACATTTTCAATATAAAATTTAATTTATAAATAAATAAAACAAAAAGAAAATAGAGATAATTAAATTAAAGAGTAGGTAGTAATTAAATTATAAAGTGGTAATTAAAATCATATAAAAATATAAATACAAATAATAAAAAAGGTCTAAATGAATAACTAGAACAAAAAAAAATAATAGCAAAAAAAAGTAAATAAATTATAAAGTAGTAATCAAATTATAAAAATCAGTTAATAGAGTAATAAATATATTATAATTATTAGATTATCAGTTATAGAAAAATATTTAAGTTATAAAATGATATTCAGATTATAGAGCAATAATTAAATTATAAATTATAGAATGATATTCAGATTATAGTGTAGTAATTAGGTTATAGAGTGATAATTGGGTTTTTTGCAATATAATTAAATTTATATATGAAGGTATTAACTTTTTCTTGAAATAAATTTTAGGAATTTTCTAATTAAATTAAAATTTTTTTGCATTTCTGTAAGTAATATATACCTTTTTTATAAAAAATGCTAAAATTCTAAATATTTTTATTTTAAATGTCAATATTAAAACTATATCTTAAAAAATACTGCCAAATTAAAATAATAATTATTTTCATATTATTTTAATTCTCATAAAAAAACTTTAAAATATATGTATTTTTGACTTATCAAATAATTTTTTAGGCTATTAATGAGCTTATTATTATAATAAAGATGTAAAATAACAACTTTCATAATATTTAACATAATATGAAAATTTGTAAGTTTTTCATAATCATTTTAAAGCCCAAATCTCAAATCATAATGAGAACTTTAGATTGTTTTTAAAGCAGTATATTAAGAAGATGGTAATACAATAAAAAAGAAAAATTTTACAAGCCACTTCTCAATTTATTTAGAAAAAAGTAAAATAATTTTGAAAATAGCATAAATATTAATAGCAAGGTTATTGGTAATAAAGCATGTAAAATCAAAATGAAGTATATGTTGATGCAAATAGAGGATAAACCAAATATTTATCAAATAATAAAATATATGTATTTTGACTTTTCTTCTTGAAAATAAAAAAAAAGATTTCATAACTTCATTATAAATTTATATGCTATATTAAAAAACTGACCGCCATTACTTTTGTCAGAATCTGTATATTACTATATTAAATATTTAAAAAAATATAAAATCTAAAATATTTCAAATATAACTTTTAATTAAAACTAAAAATGTTTTATTTTGCAATTATTTTACCAACCAGTAGTTCAATAATCTTCTTTTAAATTATAGATTTTAATAAGTTTACAAAATAAAAAAAGTTTTTTAGTGATTTAATTTTAATAAAATACTAAATAATAAAATAATAATTTGTATTAATTTAAATAAAAATCAATTATGAATTCCATATATAATATTTAAGTTGCAAAATTAAGCAACTGAAGACTTTTAATATTTTAAAAAATATGCAAATTAATAATTTTTATAGTATAAAATTTTCTCAAAATCAAGCATTATAAATTCTTATATCATAAAATTATTCTATATTGGCTAAGCATCTTGGTACTTTAAGAATTTTCTGGATCCTAGTAGGTTGTAATTTGTTTTTATTAAAAGGCTTATTTAAAATTATCATAACTAGGCTATAATGTTGTAATTAGGTAGTAAATATAATAATTATACTGTTTAAAAATGGTAGGATATTGGTAGGATTTAATTTTGTACTAAGTTTATTTCCCACCTTTAATAATGGATTATTATGACAAATAAAAGAGCCGATACCTGAGAGGCCGAGACCAATAATTTAAAGATTGATCTACACAACATAGATTTTCAATATAATTAATTAGTCTCGAAATAAAAAAAAAGCAATGTATTTATATTTAGGTTGCACGACTTTTCTATATATATAATGCGATCAAAAAAGTGTACCAATAAAAACAAATACAAAATGTTTAAAATGAATTTGTAAAAAAAATAGAACAAATTACATCATATGTTTAATTATATATTAATAATTTAAATAGAAAGAAATATCCCTATATTTAACTTTTTTTTTTAAAAAAAAAAAAATGACGAATCTTTTTATATTCGTTAATTTTGTGCATTTTCACGAGTTATTGTTATCACATTAAAGAGAATAATTATGTTCGCGTGTGCATAATACATCGTTTTTGCGTTGTTAGATTAATATAGCTTATAATATTATACCAATCATAACAAGTCCGAAAGGAGTGATAAAATTCCGGCTTATCAAGCACTTTTTTTTGATTAATAATACTTCATTATTGGTGCAAAATGGAAGTATTGTATTTTTCGAATGTAATTTGATTACTAAGTTGGATCGGATCAAGCAGATCGGACGTAATATATATATAAAGAAATGCTCGATACAAGGAAAAAAAAAAAATAAAAATTTAAAAATTTAAATTTCATAAATACCTAAAATCCAACCTTTTATTATCGTTTAAAAAATGTCTGTTCAAACAATTGTAATCGTTGGAGGCGGCTATGGGGGTTACGCAGTTGCCCAAAAACTTGCCAGTAAATTTAACAAATCTCAATCTCATCAAATTATTTTAATTGAAAGAAAATCTCATTTTTATCATAGTGTTGCGGGATTAAGAACGGTAGTTGAAGATGGATTTGAAGAGAAAGTATCCATTCCATATGATCACTTATTTGATAAACATGGACCGGGTAAATTAATTCATGGTACTGTAATAAAATTAAACAAAAATGATCTTATTGTAAGAACAAACGATGGGGAAGAACAAAATATCACATTTGAAATCGCCGTGATTGCTACTGGAAGTAATTATCCCCGTCCTGCTAAATTTGACGCAGAGAATAAAGAAGAAGGTACTAAAGAGATTATAAGACAACGTGAAGCTGTGAAAAATGCCCAAAAAATTTTAATTGTTGGAGGCGGACCCGTCGGTATTGAATTGGCCGGTGAAATAGCAACCGTTTATGAGAATAAAAAAGAAGTTACACTTGTGCATGGAGAAGACAATTTACTTTCCCCTAATTTCCCGAATAAATTAAGAGATTCACTTGCAAAACAGCTTAAAGATTTAAACGTTAAATTAATTCTTGGGGATAGAATCGATTTTCAAAAAAATAATATTGGAGATGGATTATCGAAATTAACAATTACGACTGAAAAAGAGCAAGTTATTGAATCTGACGTACAATTTGTTGCTATTGGAGCAAAACCAAACACATCATTAGTTGAATCATTAAATGGTTCTTTAGTAGACGAAAATAGTCATTTAGTTAAAGTTAAACCAACTCTCCAATTAGATTTAAATGACGAATATAATCATATCTTTGCTATTGGGGATATCACAAATGTCCCAGAAACCAAATTAGCCTTTAGAGCTGGATTACATGCCGATTTAGTTAGCAAAAATATATCATTCTTTATAGATAATAAAAAATTAGAAGAATATAAACCTATGAAAGAAACTATGTTTGTTACTATAGGAAAGAAAGGTGGTGCAGGCCTTTTACCAATGTTTGGTGGATTGGTTGTCGGATCAATGATGGTTAGAAATTTAAAGGGAAAACATCTTTTTGTTGATAAATATCGGAAAGAACTTAATGCTCCTACACAATGAATTAATTAACTATAATTATTGTGGATAGTATGAATTTTTCTTTTTCTTTATAAATTAATCTAATTTTTTTAAATACAACCAGTTGTTATTATTAATAATTATATTATAATTAATAAAATCAAACATTATTTTATATAATCATCTATCGCTATAATCGAATCATTCCGTTTATTATTAATAAATACATTTCATTTAAAAAAGAGCAAATCCAAATACTGTAAACAGTTTAACTAATCAGCATTTTATGATCATATCTATTGAAAAACCAATTCTAAATTCATTTTTTTTTTAGTAATAATATGTGTTAAATGTGTGAATGCCAATATTGTAACTTGAAAATTGTGCTGTGAGGAATTTATGATATTAAAACTTTTAACTCCAAGGTATCAAATATTAATCAGAAGTATTCCTTTTAAATTCTCTGCAAAGGTGATGCTCACCATAAACCGGAGCTTGTATAATTCCCAGTGGGTGTGAGAAATCAATTTCTTTAAGTTACTACAAAAAGATATTTGAGAGAAGTTTTATTCTTTATTGAAAATTAGAAAGAAAATTTCAATAACAAGAGAAAAAAATTTTAAAGTTCTTTTCTCATAAAAAAAAAAAAAAAAATTAAACTAAAATTCTTTCAAATAATTAAAGTTATTTGTCAGTATCTAAAATTTTAATCCACTCTTATATGTCAGAATAATTTACTAGGAACACAACTTATTTATAGAAAAAATAAGCATCATCAACTGGTTTTGAGGCAATTTTGCGATTACGAGTACTTCTACGTAATCCTGTTTCTAATGAATTTGATGCTGGAGATGATGTTATTTCTTTCTTTTTTGTGGATGATGATGGTTTTAATAAAGCAATGTTATTATTATCATCATTATCAAAACTCTCGATATTCTTAAAAGAATTTTGTGGTGATGACGATGACGAGAGTGAAGAATTAGAAATAACTGTTGAAAGATCAGAAGCTTCTTTCTTTGATAAATGAGAATTTGTATAAAATTCATTAATAAATGCTGTCTAAAAATAAAAGAATTTATGAAAAAGAATAATAAAGTAATTAAATACAATGGATTCATAAAAACTTTCTTATTAAATTCTGATATTTCGTATCGATACAATATAATTTACCTTTATACCTTGATGAATATTAGAAATGTTTTCATTCTCTAATTCTTGATTGATAATAATTTTATTTTCCTCACCTTCATTATTAACTATTATATGACTCTCGCAGTCATTACCTGCGAAGAAAATATGACCAGTTACAAATATAATTAAATTATAATAAATAATAATAACAATATTATTATTACCTTGAAAATTCAATTTATTGTCATTTTCATTTTCAATATTGTCAATAACTAAATTTTGGTTATCTATGTTCATATTATTATTTTCTTTATCAATTAGCACATCATTTTTTTCTTCAACTTCTCGCTGTTGCGGTGTTATACAAGTTGTCGATGATGGTGATGTCAACAAATTTTTTTGTCTGGGGAAATAAATGTAAAATCCTTCTAATAATTCAGGATCATCTTTAAAAAGATTTTTAACAATATCATGACAAAAACTTTCACTGATTTCTTTTCTCTTAAATGATCTCATAGTCTCGCAAAATTCATTAAATATTTTAGGTTTCTTACATCGATTCTTAACTTCTCTTAAATAGGCTAATGCAATTTCTATACCTTTTTCTTGTTTTAAATTTTGATGAGACATTTTTTTTATCTTGTTAAAACAAGAAAAGGAGAAATAGTGTAAACAAAAATGATGTACAAAAAAAAAAAAGTTTAGTATTTATATCAAATTTAGTTATTGGTTAATTAAATTTATCTAAATTTCAATTTCGATAAATACTTTTTTGAGAAACAAAATTGCGTTATGTAATCATGTGACTATATTACGTAATACGATTTTTAATTTATCAAATTATTAAATACTATAATAATAAACATAGTACGTTATGTGTCATGAGCATAAACTCGAATCTTTAATAAAGGAAATTTATCCAATATATGTTGGATAAGTTGGACAAAGGTAACAGGGTATTAGAGATTACTAAAATTGATGATATACGACTATATCAAGTCGTCCCGTTGCTCTGCAGTTTTCATCCGTTTATCCATTTAGCCAATCCGTATCATTCAATATTTGAATGATTACCGAAATAACAATTCTTTGCATTAATCATTATAATTCAAACATTTATAAAAAATCGAACCAAAAGTTGAATGTTGCAGCCCAAATACCCAAATACCCAAATACTGAATTGATTCGTAAAAATTTTTGATTAATTATAAATAAAATAATTTTACATTGAATAGCATATTAATAATATGGTGAACTAATAATAATCAAACCTTGATAAACCAATTCTCCATATAACGACTCGGTAAGCCAAAATTTTCAGCTTTGTAATAAGACAATTTTCTCCAAAAATCTTTGTTAAACGGATAATAGTTTCTTAATAGATGCTTTCTTTGGTGCTGCTTTGTATTGTAACCGCACAATATATATTTATATATAATAGCTCGATACCACCAATCTTACACCCTACTTATTCATCTGATTGAATTTTTATGCAATAGAGGTAAAATTTATATTCTTTTTTAACTTTAATTTCATTTCGAACCTTTTTGTTATGAAAAAAAGCACTAATCTATTAGTCGGATAATGTCTTGCCTTATTTTCCGATTTGTTTCTGCCTCTAATCCCATAATTTTCATTATACTCTGCTTTATAAAGTAACTTATATTCCTCCTTTTCTGTTATTCTTTGAATTTAGCATCAATTATTCATGTTATTTATTGATATCTGACGAATTTTTTTATTAGTATAAATAAAATTCACGTGAATGGTGATCTAAAAAACGCGTACATTAATTAAGTGTAAATAAGGTCAAGATCAAAAATTATAAATCAATTCTTAATGTTAAACGCACCATTTTCACCACAATCTTCCTATCTTTCTTCTTTGTTCGATTCTTAATATAGTGTATGTAACTGTTTATTGTTTACAATAAATATTAAAAATACAATAAGTATTAAATATATTTAGTTTCAAGTGAAGAAATATTCGTTACCACTTCTATAAACTAGGATATTTCGTTCGTCATATGGTCGTCAAGTTTAAAAGGACATATACATTATACAATATAAATAAGAATTTTTTAATATCGAACAAGTATGCTAAGAATTTTTCTGCAAAATTCTCAAAAAAATGACTGCAGTAATTTCAGTAATTGCAGTATTGCAGTATTTCATGAAAGATGTAAGGGTTGTGAGTCAACCAAGTAAATAAAGCAATCAACTATAAATAGTTTAATATATACTATTAGATGCATGGGTTGAATCAGATTCTAAAATTCGATTCTTATTTTAAAACTACAAATTCCTCACCTATAAAAAAAGAACATTTTTTTTTTTTTATTTATACTTGATTGTCCCAACTTAAGTTCTTTGATTAAAATTATTGGTGTGCTTCGAACAACCGAACAACCAAATGTAACATGTGAAATCAATATAAAGCTTAGATTTATTTATTTAAACAATTGATCATCTTTTATCAATAAACTAAATTTATACTTTGGAATTTATTTTAAACATTCAATTTATTTAATTTATTTTAATATTCGTTTGTTTTTTTTCGTGTAATATCATCTTTTTTTGGATAATGTATGAATATAATAGCAGATAGTAATAGTACTATATTCAGTATAGCGAAAAGTAATTCGGGTAAATAATTTCCGAAATTGATTTTCAATAATGATTCACTTTTACATCAGGGAACATATAAAAAGTCGCGCGTTTTAAAATGATCATCTTATTTAATTAATGAGATTTTATCTTATTTAATTAATTAGAAGTTCTCCTTGTTTTTAAGGTAAATAATTTAAATATTTAAATATAAGCGTTAAGTAATTTTGAACAAATTCATTATTGTTCTTATTTTTATTATTTTAATCATTATAATTCTTTAATTGTTAAAATTTTCATAGAACTGCGGTAAACGCCAGAATTATGCTGCGGTAAATGAAGTGCAGTGTATTGTCACAATGAATTACTTCTAGAATTCCACCGCTTTTCATGTTGTTTATTTGTCCAATCACTCATGTTGTGAAATATCACAACTTATACAATTTAAGTCAAAATTTATTTTTATACGACAATATTATGAATTTATGTCACTATGAAGTTCTTTTCAATACTAATTTAAGAAATATTTAATTTAATCGTAAGGGAAAATCCGGCAATTTTAATATTCTGAATGTTCTAAAAAAGGTAAACTTAAGTTTTATTTGGCAATTAGATCGAAAGTTACAATGTTCTCGCAGTAATTATGGGTAAAATTTAACCGATGTATGATAAATTTAATACTAAAAGGATCCAATTTATGACCGAACCGAAGTAATGTTTGGTAGCACAAATCTCATCCGCAATCTCCCCGTCAAAAAAATAATGCGTGGGTTTGATTGAACTTTAAAAATAAAACCAATCCAATACTTTTTTCGTTGTATTTTCCGCAGTACATATAAATAATAAATTAAAAAAAATTTTGATTTCCTAATCGTGTGTCAACGTTACACTTTTTAATCATTCCTTTAAAATATTATATGTATATAAATGTCAGCTATTCAGTTCTTTTGTTCTTTACACGGGAGTAAAAAAATTCTTTTTTTTCAATGAATTTTTGATTAAATCTTTTTTTACCACTTTGGTGAAAAATTAGAATTCTATTTTTGCTTTTAAAGAATTCATAATATTAATCATTGATAATTACCGTCTTGATTTATTTTGATCTTTGAGATCAAGAGACGATAATTATTTAAATATCGCCCTCTCGTGTAAAAAAAAAAAAAAAATCTTTTTACGTATATAATTAATTAATAAAATTTTAACATGACAGATTTAAAAGATCAAAATAATCCAGAAGTTATACCTAGTGAAACTAGTGAAGAAATTATTGCTAAAGAGAAGTCTACAACTGCTGTGATAACCTCAACTGATTCACCTACAGAAAAATCACAAACATCATCATCCGATGAGAAAACAGTTAATGATGTTGATTTCTCTGTAGTTGATGCTTTACCCCCACAATCAAATAATGATGACATTAATCAAGATGAACCATCAAAATCAACTGAAAAAGGTGAAAAAACAAAAGACAGTAAGAAAAAAGAGAAAGATGATAAAAATGATGATAAATTACCATTCTCTCAATTGTTTCGTTATGCTTCCGCGATTGATAAATTATATATGATACTAGGTATTATTTTTCTTCATAATTACATAAATACTTTGTATTTCTGTTAATTTTACTCACGTTATAATTTAATTCTATTATTTTATAAGGATCAATTTGTGCATTGGCTAATGGTGTCGCCATTCCACTTATGACAATTATTTTTTCCGATTTCATTCAAGTTTTTATTGCTTTTAACACTGCCTTACTTTCAGGAGTTGATCTTGATTCTAAAAGAATTGAATTAGATGATGGCATTAAAAAGAATTCAATTTACTTTATAATTCTTGGTTGTGGAGTTTTCGTTTGTGCTTATGGTCAAATGTTTTTTTGGATGACTGCTGGTGAAAACCAAGCAAAGAGAATCCGTCAATTATATTACTCTTCAATTCTTCGTCAAGATATAGCTTTCTTTGATACTGTACCAACTGGTGATGTTACCACTCGCATATCTGGTGATGTAAATATTTACCAAGAAGGTATATCGGAAAAAGTTGGTTTAATCATTCAACAATTTGCCGTCTTCATTGCCGGTTTTGCAATTGCTTACTCCAAAGGTAAGGAAAGTTAAATTTTTTTACACCATTATATGAATATAAAGGTTAATAATAAAATATTGTATTAGGATGGAAACTGTCACTTGTACTTACCGCTATAATTCCACTTCTTGCTATCGCTGGTGGTATAATGGCCAAAGCCATTTCTGATGATGCTTCTAAAGGGCAAGGTATGTCATATTTAAGAGATTATTTCGTAATTTACACGTGAATTGTATGTATAATTCATTCTTATTTTTATAGATTCATACGCTGCAGCCGGGGCTGTTGCTGAACAAGTCTTATCTGGAATTCGAACTGTTATTTCATTCGGTGGTGAGAAACGCGAACTTGCTCGTTACAAAAATAAATTAGATGATGCATATAAAACCGGGGTTAAGAAAGCTTTTATATCTGGTACCGGTCTTGGCGCGATGATGGGTATTATGTTTGGAAGTTATGGCTTGGCTTTCTGGTTTGGAAGTATACTCGTAGTCCGCGGTGAACAAACCGGTGGTGAAGTTTTAAACGTTTTCTTTGCCATTATTATGGGTGGTACGTGATATTATATAACCTTTTGTTTTAAAGAAAGAAATTCTCTTTTTTTTAAAAAAAAAAAATTATGTTTTCTTTGAATAGCTTTCTCTATTGGAAATGCAGCGCCACATTTCTCATCTGTGGCAAACGCGTTAGGTGCAGCTAAAAACCTTTTTTCTGTCATTGAAAGAGTTCCTATTATAGATTCATCCTTAAACACAGGCAAAAAAATAAATAAATCCGAGTTTAAAGGACACATCGAATTCAAAAATATCAATTTTCATTACCCATCACGTCCCGATGTACAAGTTTTAAAAGATTTTAGTTTGACAATTGAACCTGGTCAAACTGTTGCTCTTGTTGGTAGTTCAGGAAGTGGTAAATCAACCATTGTTGGTTTATTAGAAAGATTTTACAATCCTATTAGTGGAAGTATTACTTTAGATGGTGAAGATATTATGAATTTAAATGTTAAATCTTTAAGGACTCAAATTGGTCTAGTAGGTCAAGAACCTGTTCTCTTTCCTGAAAGTATTAAACAAAATATATTTTGGGGTGCTGATCCTTCTGGAAAAGAACCGACTTTGGACGATGTTATTGAAGCATGTAAGAAATCCAATGCTCATGATTTCATTAATGAATTACCAAAGAAATATGATACTTTAGTTGGTGAAAAGGGTGCTCTATTATCTGGTGGTCAAAAACAACGGTAATAATTTCACTTTTTTACTGCGCCACAAGGAATTTCAAACTAATAATATTTTATAAATCATTTATAGTATCGCAATTGCTCGTGCTTTAATTAAAGATCCTCCATTATTACTACTCGACGAAGCTACATCTGCTCTTGATACTGAATCCGAAAGACTTGTACAAGCGGCACTCGATAATGCTTCAACAAATCGGACTACAATCGTAATTGCCCATCGTTTATCAACTATTAAACATGCTGATAAAATTGTTGTAATGTCTAAAGGTGAAATCATTGAAATTGGTCGTCATGACGAATTAATTGCCAAAGAAGGTGTTTACTATGGTCTTGTTAGAGCTCAAGAATTAAAAACTGAACAAAATAATGAAGACGACGACGAAAATGATGATGATTCAAGTTTAAGTAGTAAAACTGAGAATGACATAGCTATAACTTTTGATGAAAAACATGAAAAGCATCATAATTTAACTCGTGTAACAACAAAAGCTTCGACTGTAAGATCCGGTGTTAAATCAGAAAAGGAAATCCTTGAAGAATCTGAAAAGGAAAAATTAAACCAAAAAATGCCACTTGCAAGAGTATTTAGAGCAAATTTACCTGAAATATATCTCATAATCATTGGAACTATCGCATCAACTGTTAATGGAGCTATCATGCCACTGTTCTCATTAGTTTTCGCTTCCATTTTAGAAGTCTTTTCAAATGTTAATCAGTAAGTAATAAATAAATTAGATAGTTTAACAATTAACAATTAAAATTAAAGATGTTTATCTTTTTTTTTCTTAGACCTGAAAAACTTCGAAGAGATGCAAATTTTTGGGCTGGAATGTTTGGAATCCTTGCTTTGGTTGCATTATTATGCAATTTTTTCCAACTTGCATGTTTCATGATTTCAGCCGAGAGACTTACAAGGAGATTACGTCTCTTAACTTTTGAAGCGCTTATGAAACAAGAAGTTGGTTTTTTTGATGATGAAAAGAATGGTACTGGCATCTTGACATCGAAATTGGCTGTAGATGCCAGTAAAATAGAAGGTTTAACTGGTTAGTAGTGTGTTCTATTATCATGTAAATTAGTAACAGCATGTTTATTTTTATATATACAGTCCATTAAAAAAAAATCGGTTTATTAGGTTCTTTAATGGGTAATATACTTCAAAATATAGCAAATATCGGGATCGGTCTTGTAAGTCGAAGTTTAATTTATTATTTGAAATTTCCTTAAAAAAGAAATTTATTAATCTACTTTTCAAATAGGGACTCGCGTTTGCCTTTGGCTGGAAACTTACTTGTGTTATCATTGCCGCATCTCCTGTCGTTGCTATTTCTGGATTTTTGGAAATGAAAGCTCTTGCAGGTTTCGGTGCAAAGGTATATGCGCGTGCGCATTTTTTTTTGTTTATAAATTTTTGTTAAAAAAAAACTCTAAAATTATTAGACGCGTAAAGCTTATGAAGGTACCGGACAAATTGTTCAACAAAGTGTTTCCAATATGAGAACAATTTCAGCTCTTACCAGGGAAGAAACATTCAAAACTATGTACGCTGATGCTATTAGAGAACCTCACAAGATTGCAATTAAAGGATGTATCCTATCATCTGTTGGATTTGGATGTTCTCAAGGTTCATTATACTTTATTTGGTCTCTTGCTTTCTGGTACGGAGGTCAATTAGTTATGTCAGGAGAATACGACGTGTAAGTACCTTCATTTAAAAGGAAAAAAAAACGAAATGATATTTATGTATTAACGCTTATTATTTTTGTCCCAAAGTCAACAAATGTTGAGAGTTTTATTTGCAGTAGTTTTTTCCGCTATGGCTGTCGGTCAAATGAGGTTATTAGAACACTTATTTAGTTATTCAGTGTTTGACTATTTTTTTTCGAATATTAAATTTTTTTTTCGCTTTTAATAGTACATTTGCACCAAATACCGCAAAAGCAAAAGTTGCAGCAATTTCAATTTTTGATATTCTTGATCGTAAACCAGAAATTGATGCTACGGATAATGAAGGAAAAGATCGACCTACACCAGTTAAAGGAGAAGCAAAATTTGAGGGAGTACATTTTAATTATCCAGCGAGACCTGATGTACACATTCTTAGAGGATTGGATATGTCAATTTACTCTGGTAAAACAATTGCGTTAGTTGGATCATCAGGATCTGGCAAATCAACTGTTGTAGCATTATTACTTAGATGGTATGACGTTAATTCTGGAAAAGTTGATGTAGAAAAAGTTGATGTCAAAAATTGGAATCTTGAATATTTAAGATCCAATATTTCATTAGTTGGACAAGAACCTGTATTATTTGATTTAACTATAGGGGAGAATATTGCTTACGGTAAAGAAGGATGTTCACAAGAAGAAATTGAACAAGCATCAAAAAATGCAAATATTTATAATTTTATTACGAGTTTACCTGATAAATATGACACAAGAGTGGGAGAAAAAGGTACTCAATTATCAGGTGGACAAAAACAACGTATAGCTATCGCAAGAGCATTAATTCGGTCACCAAAATTATTATTACTTGATGAAGCCACCTCAGCTTTAGATTCGGAATCCGAAAAAGTAGTGCAAAATGCTTTAGATAAAGCTTCTAAAAATAGAACCACACTTACTATTGCACATCGTTTATCCACTATACAAGATGCTGATTTAATTTTAGTTTGTAAGAAAGGTAAAATTATTGAAAGTGGTAAACATATGGAATTAATTTCAAAACAAGGTTTATATTATGAATTAGTTAATAAGCAAACTTTAATAAAAAAGAAATAATAATAGATCATATTCCTTATAAATAGATTAATATTTTAGTAATAATCACTATTATCTCTAGGACATTTTTTTTTCATATAATATTTTAATATTTTTTTTTTAGTAAGATGATATAGCTTGAAAATTTCTTATAGGATTTTTTCTCAAAGTTTAAATAAAAAGTTTCAATTTAGGGATCAAAAAAAAATGAATATAAAAAATTTTTCGTAATAAATACTAATTGATTTATATATATTTTTTAATCCGCGGATATACGGATATACCTTTTAATGGAACGCGGCAAAATAATGATATTAGTAATAAACTCTTTATACAAGCAGCTAAAGTTACCTGGAATAAGAAAAGCATTACTTCAGTGTGACCCGGTATTGCATTTGTACTACAATTATAACACGAGGTATAAATCTACTTTTTTATCATAAAAGCATACAAAGCATACAGTAATATATATATGCACATTATATTAAAAGTATTAAATATATAATTGTTATAAAAATTATTATATCATTATTATATTTATTTATTCGTCATAGATTAAACACAAGATAAATCTTTCCTTGCCGTATTTAATAAATCATTTACCTGATTAATTATATCAACATTTTCAGCACCTTCATTATGTGTACTATTCAAAACTTTTTGAGCGCATTCTAAAATATTAATAGATTCTTTAACAGATTCTAAACCATTTGTAATATCATTCCAATAACATTTTCCCAAAGTAAATAAATGTAAACCAATCATTGGATGATACCTAGGATAAATTATTAAATAAATTGAAAGAATATAATTTCCAAGAATTGTTGATTGATACCATTGTTGTAAATCAATTTTATCATAAAATAATTTTGTAGTAAATGAAAGTGAAGAAATATAAAATAAATTTGTTTTTGAATAATTTTGAAATAATATTGAAATTATCTCAGATAATGAATTTATATAATCACTATCTGTCGTATTATTTTTTAAATGTGATAATAAATTTGATAGTATTAACTTTGTTACTTTAGAAAATTTTGATTCATTTTGTTCTAATTTAGATTTTGATGATACCCAATTTTCAAGTGATGTATTAAAATCTTTTTTCAAAATTTCTTGATCTTTTTCTTCAATTAATTGATCAATTTTAGAAAATATACCAGAATATCTTTCTTGAACAGAACATCTTGAACATTGACATTCAAAGAAATATTTTTCTTGTAACATTTTCTTTCGAGTCACCCTATCTAATGCTACATCAATATAAGAAATATTAATTTCTTCCCCAACATTTATAACTTCGATACATTTAATTATTTGTACTGCACCATCATACATTACGATCGCATTCGGTCGACAAGAATGATTAAACAATGATCCTATTGGGAATCTAAAAAAAAAGGAAACCGATCAGCAAAAAAAAAGAATGAAAGAAAATTAAATGATTTATACATACGTTCCTTCCCCGTATACAAATAATTGATTATCATGTAAATTAAAATTATTACAATAAAATATACATAAATAATTAATTAAATCATCTTTAGAGATTTTATTACAATTTAAATTTTCATATGTATTATTAGAAATTTTTTCAAAAGATTTTAAATTATCAATAGATTGTTCTGTTCTATGAGTCATTAATTTTAAGAATGTTTCAAATAAATAATTTTCTTTATTATTATTATTAAAAAATTTTTCAATTAAAATTGTCACTCTTTTTAACATTTCTTCATCCATATTATTTTTTGATTTTTTATAAAGAGGACAAAGTAATTTATGATGTGATATCCAAGATGATTTTTGACATGATCTATCGCAATAATAAACTCTTTGACATTTTGAACAGGTTTGTAAATTATTTTCCTTCTTTTTTAAACATTGATCACATCTAATTTTATTATATGTTAAAATTGGAAATGATATTAAAGGATGAGATATAATTATCGTTTTTCCTATATCAATTTTTTTGTTTGTAATTATTGAACGAAATTTATTTTCATTTTCTACTAATGATAATCCATTTCGAGATAAAAAAGTTTCCATTTTTTTTTGAAAAAAAAAAAAAATTTATATTTTTTTTATACAGAAATCATTGTTACACGAATTGCGATATCACGTGTGTGGTATCTAGCTTATTATCAGTATCATAAAAAGTATATGGCAATATCTTTTAACTTATTGTTTCTTTTTTGAGAACTTCCTAAGCTTCCTATGAAAGACACTGTACATTCGACGTTCTCGGAAAGCACATTTTCAAATAATGATCAAATTGGTCAAATCCTTGGATTAATGCATCTAAATTGGGGTGACAAATATTTTTAGGGGCTGTTGAAAATCATTAATATTGGCGTAACTTACAGAAAAAAAAAATTTTTTCTGTAAAATGTCTAACGAAGAATCTTCAAAATTAAATTTAATTATTTTAGAATGTTTTGATGATATATTTTCAATTTTTGAAAGGGATACGAAAGCATTATATTCATTTCTTTTAGTTAATCGGTTTTGGTGTAAAATTATAATTCCATTATTATGGAAATATCCATTTTCGATCACATCAAAAGGAAAAGAAATTAAGACATTATCATCATTACTCACAGAGGAAGAAAAATTAGAAATTATTAAAGAAGGAATTAATTTACCACCAAAAGATTTTTCTTCAATGTTATTTAATTATGCTTTATATATAAGAGAATATAATACTTCAACACTTTATCAATCAATTGAAGGATGGTATAAAGAAATTGTTTATAATGATTTTTATTTTAGAATTTCTTATACAACTCGTGTTAAAGCTCAATTAAAAATTATTTTTAAGGTATTTACAAAATTAATCATGAAAAATTCAACCAATATTAAAAATCTTTCCCTTTTATCTCCTATTATTCAAAATGATATACCTGATGTCAATATTTTTATTAATTCTCAACCTGGATTTAAAAACATTGAAAATTTTGAATGGAATATTTCTTTTGATGCTCCTAATTTATTTTTTCTTATAAAATCACTTGAAAATATTTCTCATAACATTCAAGATTTAAGAATTTATGATAGTAATAGAATGTTACATAATATAAATAACAATGATAATTATATTGATTTAATTGTATCATTAATTAAAGCACAACATAATCTTACTTTTGTTTCATTTGATAGATTTGGTCCTGAGTTTGCCCCTATTCTTAAAATATTATCCATTCATTCAATTTCTTTAACCACTTTACAATTAAGTCATATTTCTAATAGTATATCATTAGCTCCAATTCAACAAATTAAAAATTTACAAAACCTTAGTTTATATAAATGTGATAATTTAAATGAAATTATTTTTAATGATTTTACTAAAACTGATTTTAATTTAAAATCATTAAATATAGGCTTAGTAAAAGAAAATGTTTTTAAATCTTTTCTTAAATTAACTAATAGAAATTTAGAAAAAATTTCCTTTGTTCTTAATAATACTTCAAATAAGATAGATGTTCAAGATCTTTTTATTAGATGTCCAAATATTTTTGATTTAAAAATTATGTTTAGATGTAAAATTGATTTATTTTTTTTATCAATATTGGCAAATAATTTAACATACTTAACACATCTTACTATTCATACTTATAATTATTATGGAAATGAAATTT
This sequence comes from Oehlia diaphana, assembly GCA_003833135.1. Lineage (NCBI taxonomy): Eukaryota > Fungi > Glomeromycota > Glomeromycetes > Glomerales > Glomeraceae > Oehlia > Oehlia diaphana. The sequence goes on from QZLH01001540.1 coordinate 24,329, forward strand.
TAATTGAATTAAGTAAACCTATCTTACCAAAATTAAAATTTCTTAATATTAGATTACCTGAACTTAATATTTTAAAAAATTATTTAAAAATAACTATTTCACCTTTAGAGAAAATTTTTTTTATTTATAGTAGTAAAATTAATATAGATTATATTAATATTTTATTGGAATTTTCTAAAAAAAAGAAAACTTTAAAAATAATTGGAATTAGTTTAAATTCTGATGATGATAATTTTAAAAATTTTGTAAAAATAACAAAAGATTATTTACGAATTGTTAATATTTTTAATAATATATTTATAAAGATCTAGTACTATTTTTATATATTGTTGATTTATATTAATTAAAAGTTTATTAATTAGATTTTTTTTTTTATAATATTAAAAAAAATGTTTATTAATAGTTTTAAAATTATTTATTTGGTTATTTTATATAAAATTTTACAATTACTAATTTTTATTTTAGTAAATTTTGAATCAATTTACTTTTGAAAAACAGGAATAATTAGGAATAAAAGATCAAAATAAACAAAAGGAAATAAATAAAAGTTAAATGGAAAAAAAAATGAAAAATTAATTTTAAATAAAAAAAAAAAATAAAATTAAATAAAGAAAAATAAAAAGAAATAAAAATTAAATAAAAGAAATAATAAAAAACAGAAAATAAATACTATAAAGGAAAATAATAATAAAAGATAAAAAAAAGAAAAAATAAATAATAAAAACAAACTAAAATACCTATTTATAAAAAAAAGAAAAAAAAAATTAGTTAATATTATTTAAAAAAAAAATATGTAAAATAATAAGAAAAAAATTTTTACTTACTTTATTTATTATAGTCAAAATTATTTAAAAAGCCATTTCAAAATCAATTAAAGAAAATATAATTAATAAAAGTAAAAACAAACTAAATATAATAAAAATAAATAAAATATTATTAGCTATTTATTTTTTTCTGATTTATATAATTTTTACATTATTATTTACTTTTCTCTAAAGACTTATTTTATTATTTTTTTTTTTATTACAGACCCCTACACTAAATTACCAGATTTCATGAAATTTAATTAGTAATATATAGTAAAATTGATGATTTTTGAGCTGCATAAAAATTTATGAGTTCACAATAAAATTTGGCCAAAATTTTTTTATTTGAAAGCTAATTGATAATAGTTTTTAAAAATGTAATCAGAAATATTCTATTTTTAAAATGCAAAAAAATATTTATTTGTAAAGTATTAAATGGACAAGATAATTTTGTATGTAAAAATGAAAAAACATATAGAAAAATTATTGCTTATACTTTACAATGAGAAAATTTTTTTATATTTTAAAAATTTTTCTTTTTTGTTTTAATACTTAATAAATATAATTGATTAGCTTTTTAAAAAAAAATTCTGGCTGAATTTTATTAAAAATCCATAAAACTTTTATGCAAACCCAAAAATCATCAATTTTACTATATATTACTAAGTAAATTTCATGAAATTCAGTAATTTAGTGTAGGGGTCTGTATTATTATATAATGCATATAAATATTTATTAAATATATCTTTAAAATCTTATTATTTAATTTAAATATATAAAATTAGCAGTACTTTATTTTTTTGTATTATAGTCTATCAATATAAAATTTAATATTAAATGATTTTTAAAAAACAGCTTTTTTAATATAGTTTATATTAAAGAAATTATAATATTAGTATTTAGTAATATATATTCCTTTGCTTTATTTATTTATAAATTTATATATAAATATATAAATGCTAAATTTAACAAGTTTTTCATCATCTCCTTTTTATTTTTTATTTAATTATTTTATCTTTTTTATAATTTAATATGAAATTATAATATTCAATATTATTTTTTAATTAATTCTGAAAGTTTAATAATTATATTTTTTATTGGTTTTCTAAATTATTTATATATATTTTTTATTTTTTAATATTAAATTATTATTAATATTATATAGATCTTATAACTAATTAACTATCCCAGTATTAAAAATAGAATTATTTGGTTAAAAATAATATTAAGCTAATTACTCAATAATATATATATAAAAATAATTATAAATAATTTATTTTTTAATAATATTAGAATAATTTTTAAATTATTATTTTTATATATAACCTTTTACTTTAAGAAAATTGCAAATATGCTGTAATAAAAAAAAAATTATTATTATTACTAATAATTCCATTAGTTGGTAAATTTTATTAAAAAGAAAGTTAAATCTTATAAAAATAAAAATTATTTAATATTTAATTATTTATTAAATTATTCCTTAAACTGTAAGCAATTGCAGGCAAATTTGCTCGCAATTTTACCAAATTTTAGCTCTCATCTAATTTTATAAAAAATAAAGCAATTTTAATAAAATTTTTTTTCCAAAATAGTTTAAATTATATATTATACAGCAATTATTATTATTTATTAATTAAATATTAAAAAATTGAACATTACCCATTAGTTAAAAGTTGTATTTTAAGATAATCACAAAATTTTAAAATCTTTGCACTTAACTTTAGCAATTTTATTGATAATTAATTATAGCTATATAAAAGCTTAATAGAATAATATGTAGAATTTGGTATGGAAAATAACTTTTGTTAATATGATATTTAACGTTTAAAAGTAGAATTTTGACTTTATATAGAACTTTAATGAAAATTTTATTACGTATTTTAGTTATATACTCATAAAAATTAAATTTTTTTATCTCTATTTTATTTATTATAATGCAAAATTTTTATAATGAAAATAAAAAGTTATAATAAATATTCAAATAAAGAAAAAAATATGATAAGAAAAGTTTAGATTTTATTATATAAAAATTCTGATACTATTTTTGCAGGTTAATTTCTCATCCAATTTTAATGATCAACTGCATATCTAACTTATACAATTTATGGCCAGAATGTAAATCAATTTGGCTGCAAAATTATGTGACAATCTGGCCAAAATTAAAGAATTTTTTATAGCGTCATTTATCCTAATTTAGAAATTACGAACAAATTTGCCCACAATATAGTTTAAGGGATAAATATTATTATAAGTAATTTTATCTTTTTGAAGTTGTTTTTTTAATATAATCTATTTTTTTTTTTTATTTTATTGCTAATTGTAAAATATGAAATTAAATTAAAATTAATATATTTGAATTTTAAAAATATATAATATAAAATATATATATACCATTTTAATACTTCTTATTTATTTATACTTTCAAAAGAAAGATTAAACTGGCACAATAAAATTTATTAGTTTAGTTAATAATATATTTTATTGTATTTTATATTTATATATGCATATATATCAGAATATGATAATATGTAAAACTATAATTCCCAGATAGCTATACTGTGAATAATAATTTCAAAAAATATTCTTCACTATTTTTCACAGGCTCAAATATTTTATTAAATAAATGTGCCATCATCATTTAGAAATATTTTGACCTGTTTAAGAATATAAGAAAATTTTTTATTTTATTACCATTAAATAAACCTATTTATATTATAAATTATAAAATTATTAAGCAGTTATTAATTTCTATATTTTAATAAAATTAGATTTATCTGCAATATATATTTTATTTATTTTAAGAAAGGACTCTTCCCGCCGATCGTTCGGTCACAAATTCGCACTAGTAGTTTGAAGAAAATTTTTACGTTTTTAACGCTTAAAAGTCATAGAAAATATTGTTTTTTCGATATAGAATTTCAGGAAGAGTAATATGGAAGGGGTAGAATTTACCCAACCTTCAGGAAGTAGCACTTCAGCTGCTTCGTCGAGCTCTTCGATAGCTCAACATAATATACAAACGAATAGTAATAATAATGCAGGGCTTGATGCCTCTATGCATGCTCAAACTAACGAAAGTTATCCTGGTCAGAATACAACTTCTAAAGAACTGAAAAAAGATGACGGTTGGACTATTATCAAAAAGACTCAACGTTTTAGTATCTTCATTCCCCAAGACAGTCTCCCAGGCGAAAATATTATTGCCAAGAAAAATTTCGTATATAGGAAGATTTTGGATGTGCTCGGGCTTATCTCACTCGCACCAACTACTATTAAAGGTATCAAGGTGATTCGAGCAACAT
>QZLH01001541.1:0-11169 GCA_003833135.1 Oehlia diaphana
ACTTACTTTTTTGATTTTTATAATAATTTTTTAATATAATATAAGAGTTTTAGTTATGGTTACTTAGAACAAACTAGAAAATTGGCAGACTTTTTAGAAAATTGGCAGTTTTCTTCAACTTCATACGAACATAAAAGAATCTTGATAAAATTAAACGAACTTTAATTTTTATATCATGAATATTATTGGTTCCAGAGAGCTTACACAAAAAATATGAAAAAGGTTTGGCATAAATTGCCATTTTTTTATTAGACTGATCTTCTCTTGTATTACTTTGAAATTGACATTCCATCACATGACTATTAAAATTAATTATAGTGTGTACTCCCCCCTTAAATAAGAAGAAACGTAAAACTATGGCTCAGGAAAAAGTATTACATCCTCGAAGCTGGCCAGAATGTAATGTATCCCCAGCATTACAGACTATACATGTTGTAGATAGTGGAGTCCAGACTGAAGAAATAACCCATGATCATGAAGAAGAGAATAATCGTCAGATTATGAATGAGCTTAAAGTACTATCCCAGCACCTAGTTGATTATAATAAACAAACTTTCGGAAAATTCATGCAGGACATAGAAAAAGAATATAGAGAGAGAATTAATGCAAATAAGAAGTTGCGTTGCGAAATCAGTGATCTGAAGATACAATTGCAGGAGGCAGAAAAAGAGCTGGCATCCATGAAATCAGATTCTATTAATTAGTAAGAATTTGGTCCCAACCAAGACGTATTCTATGTGGATGCTCTCGAGGTACAGTTAGATCGAAAACAATGAATTTATGTTCACATAAAGCCTTATCAATAATCTTAATCACACTATGCCAGTCATTAGCATATTGATGCATAATTCTGCTCAGCTCGTCCATAGTACATGACCCATTGAATAGGTAGACGTGTGAAAGATTTTTTCGTATTATTTTTGGGCAGTCAAAGTAACTCTGGGATACATATATCGAACTAATGTTATAATGGTGTCCCTCAAGAAAATAAGGAATAATTTTCTCCTGCACTTTCTTTGGGTCAGTACATACATCTTCGAATATAACTACTGTACCCCTATCTGGAGAAAATGAATCTATCTTGGGGATTTTATCAGGCTTCGAAGCTTGAAATGAAATATTTTCACGATATGGCTTTAGGTTATTAGCAATTATTTGATAGGCCGATTTGAAATATAAATATTTTGGCTCCTTGAATTGGTGGCCAATCAATAGTAAGTTATCATTCTTGATATAGCGTGTTTCTTCCTTCTTCCCATTAAACATTTCATAGAGCTTAGTTCTGAGTATGAGATTAAGAACCTCATTACTTTTTCCTATATTAGTATGGCCAAAGATACCCAAAGTGAAAGGCTATTGAGGAACACTCGAATATCCATTATATTTTTTGGCATTCTTAATCTCATTAATATAGTATACAAGCCTATCAACTGGCTCAAGCTTTTTTATTTTCATGTCAAATGGAGTATTATTAATGATATACTAAAAATAATCCCTTTTAATTCTTCGCCTCTTTCAAGAATCCTTTCTCGATTAGAGCATGCCTAATATAGGATAGGAGATCAGTGGTATATGGAATTTCGATAAGGCATATATTTTGCTTTATGCATATATTTCGCTTCTTCTGATCACAAATCTTTTGTATTTCTAAAGTTTCATTCTCCCGATGATATAGGTTATTGTGATGATAGTATTGAGGGCCATAGTATTCGAAAGCAAAATGCAATTCCTCATTATATCCATCCAAGTGTAGTCTATCTAAGAACTTAGCCCTACATGATGAAAATTTCTTGCCTAGTAGATCCTCAAAAATATATTGGCATTTACACTCTTGAGTATGATGGCATAGAGGGTACCACTCAAATTTATTCATGATATGTTTTAGTGGATATTTCCACTACTAGTATATACCATTTTCGCAAGACCAAAGATATAGATTATGACTATTTATTTGACCAGTCCTTCCTAGATACTGACCACTACGTCTTCTGGCATAATCTTTAGCATGATCAAACTCGCTATTGATAGGGGAGATATAAATGAAATTTACAGATAATATTCTTTGAGGGGAAGCTCAGGATCATGAGTCAAATGCATGAATTTTTCTCATACAAATCCCCGCTTTAGAGCAAATTTATCGTCATTACTCCCAAGATAATATAGGACAGGCTCCTTTTTAGAGACCACAATTTTTCAGATTTTATGAATAGAAGGCAAGTATGTGAGGTCTGTAGCCCTTTTCTGATTCTCCATTCCTCCCTTCCATTCAGCATTTGCAAGAAGATAGCAAACTGAATCACTTTTTTTCAATGTTATTTTATCTTTGCCAATAGGTCACTTTGATGATATTGATGGCTTAGATTCAACCTCTTCCAATAAAATGGCTTCTGAAGGCGCTAATCCCTATTTTGAAGTACTTGGAGCTCTAATCAGGCATATGGGGTAATTGTTTAGGTAATCGATAACTTTTGGCAAATGCCTAACCCATATTCTTATTAATCTTGGATCAGAAGATATAGACTCAACAGCATACTGAATTTTATAGAGCATTTCCCCTTCTGTTTTATTAAAACGTTCCACCATTCTATTACCTCGATGGAAATATGGACTAATCACTCGAATAGTGACATTATGCTCTTGCATTAGTCTAGAGGTCTTGCCTATCCATTCTCGCCCATTATCGCATTGAAGAAGCTTTGGCCAAGTTAATGGATTATTTTGATCTCCATATTTTCTCTTAAATGCTTTAGCGATCTCTGAATTTTTCTTCGATGTGAGTGGAACTGAAGCCTTATATCAGGAAGCGCAGTCTATTATATTAAGTACTGCTTTATAGGTCTTACCTTTGTAGTAATTGTGGGTAAGAAATATTATATCGCACTAATGGACACAATTTGGTCGTGTTATTTTCCTATAACTAACTCTAAGGATATGTTTTGGTAGGGGCATATATATTTGGTGTGATTGCTGATTTTCCAAAAATTCTTTGCATTCGCTCAGGCAGAATCGATGCCCTTCCTTTTTACACGCATCTCTCAATGATTTAGGATTGAAGTAATACCCAGGAGGACAATAATATATTTCACGTAATATGATATTTTTTTTGATTCTCTAAGTCTCATTGGGGTCTATCAAAATTTGCGGTTGGCTCATTCCAATTCTCTTTTATAATCACAAAAAAGAATGGCATTTTGGAGGCTTCATTCAAGGCGAATAAGAACATGTAAAGAACACAAAGCTAAGTTGGAAGAGGATAACCATCAGCTTCGAGAAATATTACAATCAGAGGTTGATACTAATCGCCAGAATGAGAGACAGATTAATTAACTGGAGCGGGATTATTCCCAGTGTGAGCAAAAAATCCAAATCTCAATAGAGAAATAGAGTGCCTTGAAAATGCCTCAAAAGAAGAAATATTAGAACTAAAATCCAAAATCTCCAGCCTAAAAAAGCAACTATATCAAGCTAAGAAGAATATTCGTGATAATGAAAAACATATTTCTAGTATATAGAGTCTGTTAGTAGATTCTGAGGAGTAGGTAGAGAAATTGCGATGCTGGATCAGGATTATCTCATCACGAAAAAATTCACCAGAAAGAGGTAATTCTCCAGACTTGTATAATTCTGATGATGATATGACCATAATCACAGAGAGGTAGATAGACAAACTGTATGGTACGATCAGCTGAACTGTACGGTACAATTAATTATAATAAAATTCATACAGTACAGTACAGCACTTATATATGTATATATACATATAAGTCTTGTATTGTACCGTACAGTTAAATTGTAACAAATTTCGTACAGTACAATTGTAAAAATAAATGATTATCACGTGATTCTTATATTAAATTCACAATTAAAAAAGTTCTTTATTAATAAAATTATAAATAAATAAGTAGTTATATTAACTGTTAATATGTATATATATTTTATTATTGTTATTGGAAAATTACTTTATTTACTTTGAACACGCTGCACTCTCTATAAAAGTAATTGAAAATCATGTTGAAAAAATTATAAACCTAAGAGTCTATTTCTTTTCTCAAGCAGTGCAATTTCCCTTTCAAACTCATCATTTGCCTGCTTTCAAATAGCTAGTATTTCTTGCGCTAAAGTATTAACTTTTTTTTGTTGATTAAAACATGGATCTCCATTTGATTCAATAATTTCAATAGTATCATTTTCCTTATTATGAGAATTACTTTTTTGTTTTTTTACTGTATTCAAGGATGAAGTTTGTTTACATTTACGCTTTTTTGCTAAAATAATTAAAATACAAATTATTACGTTAAATATATTTTAAAAATAATTAAAATAATTAATTATACTTACCCGCTCTTTTCTCAGCTTGAATTGATCGTGCCAATTCAGATTTATCTCTATAAGAATCAGGAATATTATATTTTTTATAGACATTTTCACTTTCCCACTATCGTTTATCAAAGTTACATCCTCTAAAAAAAAGGAATTTTAATAAATATTTAATAAGTTTTATATACAAACAAATAAAAGGTTTTACCTAACAATTTTGGCAAGAAGTGATAAATTACGTCCATCATGATTTACATTTGCATGTGCACTTTCTCCCACATTGGTATTATTTGGTGTTTGATTCCAAATAATATGATCCATTTTGGTAAATGCAATTGATATGCCCGATAATACCCATGAAACACATTTATCTTTTACACAAACTATAAAAAAAATACTTTAATATTTGTTTGAATTTTGACAAAAAGTTAAATTTAATGATTACCTTCTGCTCCTAATTCGCTACTAAATTGTATTTTATCTAATACTATTAATACTTCTTCTTGTGTATCTAAAGTTGGTACTAAATACATAGCACTTTGAATTTCACTTGATATCTACTTATTTTTGTCGATATTTCTAAATAAAAAAAAAATAAAATATTATAAATTAGTAATTAATTCAATTAGATTATAAAAAATTATTAATGCATCTAATTACCGCTTATAATGAACTTGATAAAGTTTATATATATATTGTAAATGCTCAACTGGCGTTAAATTTGGATACTTTGAATTTAAATATCGACCTAAACCTAATTAAAATATTAAATTTTATTAATACCTATACTCAAATAATTTGAATTTATACTGTAGTTTAGCTTACCTAAAGCTTGCCCTTTATGTTGATCTGTGATAATACATCCTAAACCCTTCCATGAATATGATAAAAATTAAATATTTCACCCGTATCTTTTTTTATGCAATTAAACAAGACTTCAAATAGGTTTTGATATGCATCAGCCATCTCAATATTTGAAAATATTCGTGCAAAAGTTAAAGCTATATATATTTTTAAAGCAATTAAATTAATAATTATAAAAAATTAAATAAATTAAAATAAATAAAATTTAACTCACTTTTTTGTATTCATGATACATATGCTGATACTTCCCATTCATTTGTAACACTATGAATTCTTTTGAATGCCATATCAATTTCAAAATATGTCAATTCAGGAATTGCTTTAAGTTGTTGCTTTGTAGCACATACAATAATATATTGACCACTATCAAGAAATCCTATAAAATAAAATAAATTAAATATAAAAAATTAAATTACGATTAAAAAAGTGATATAAACATATTACACGTAATACAATTTACTTACAAATTGATTGAATATATGGATCTTCACTTTTTTTATGTTTCATAAATTCATGTATAACTCCCAAGATATTTTGTCCATATGGATATTGTGAACGTCAAGTTTTGCCAATATAATAATCAATTTTAGATTGATTATTCAATAATAGATGTAATTCACTTAATTGTTTTCCATTTAAGTAGTTTTGAATCATTGTTCCTATTTATTTTATATTATTTTAAGTAGCTTATATAAATAATTATGATTTATATTTGTGTAATTTAACTTACCAGTTAAAAACTTTCTTCTTGTTAAATCAAGAGTATGTTAATTATTGATTATATTTTGAAGTTGATTTTTAATATTATATGGGATTTTATAAGGTGGTGGAGGTGGATGATTATGTTTTTCCATTGATACAGTTGCAATAAATGGGCATTCCTTTAAATTTTCTGAAATTATATGGTGGAATGTAACTGGACATACACTAGCCTTCTTACTCACAAATCCTTTAACAATTCAATTTTTGACTTTATGCAAAAATGCTAATGAAACAATAATTATTAATTATTTTAGATAACAAAAAGAATACAGTTATTAATTAATTTATTTACAACATTCATCAGATCATGCAATATTAGGTTGTACCATAAAACACTCATCTACCGTATTAACTTCATCATTCTGTAATTAAATATTAAATTAATTTATTTATTTTAAAAATATATGTATAATACAGCAAAAAATATTTATAAAAATAAATTTGAACTAAAATTTTTGTGCAAAAAAATAAAATTACATAAAAAATTATTTTCTATTGAATTTAGAATTAAAATCCACTATGCTAATTGCCAAATTTAGTTAAAAACATTTTTGTATGAAATTACTTTTTAGTAAAACAGATCACCAGATTTTTACCTTAAAATCAATACCATAAGGGGCGTACCAGAAATCACGTGATTATGCTCAATTAGAGACCTGACCCCCCCTACCCACCATGTGATTGAATTCTGATTGGCTAAAAAAATACATACAGTATAACTGAATATAATTATAATATAATATATTAATATATATATTATAATACAATTAGTTTGCTATCTAATAATCCAATTTGCATAAACTTTTTTTTGTTTTGTAGCCCCATTTATGCTTTATAAAATAAAAAAAAATTATTGAAATTGAACTGCTAGATAGTGAAATAATTGCAAAAAAGCTTGTTAATAAATAAATTAATACCATATATTATATATATTATAATACAATTATTTCACTATCCAATAATCCAATTTGCATAAGCTTTTTTTTGTTTTGTAGACCTCTTTATGCTTTACAAAACAAAAAAATATTCATTAAAATTGGACTTTTAGATAGTGAGATAATTGCAAAAAAAGCTTCTTAATAAACAAATTATATGTTATTTACTATAAAAGATATACTATTACCATAAAAGGTATATTGTAACACCTGATTGCAGGACCCCCACCCACCCACTAAATCACGTAACTTCTGGCACGTCTTTAAGGATGATAGGAATATTCACTAAACATCGTTTCTAATAATTCCAGATCAACATTATTTGGAATTGTTAAATATCGGTGTTTTTCTTTTGGTTTCCAATTAGTACATCCAATAAACTTTTTTTTTGATGTTATTAAACCAGTCACCTGAAAATATTATAAATTTTAGATAATTAAATAATAATAATTATAATTTTAAAAGAACTTATTATATAATTTATACGTACTTGATTAAATTCACATAATTTTGATATACCGTTACATTTTATTCCATTTTGATCAATATATTCACAATGACATTCATATGCTTTAGTGAACACACTACAAAATAAATTAATTATTTTATGAACTTAAATATATTATTATATAGTATTTATAAATTAAAATAAATATATGAATTACTAACCAAAGAGTTGTTTTCTCATGAAATTTTTCATTGGCGTCAAATATATTTTTGAAAAAGGATTTAAAAAAATCTACAGATGTATGACCAACATCTAATTCTTTGGACGCAAATTCACATACTTTAACACTAAGGCAATTACGTTGTTCCTTGGATATTCTAATTCCAGAAAAAAAATCACAATTTTGTACTTTGCGAATTGTACCATTACCTCTATATAAATATTGAATATTATTCATAGCAAACGCTTTTTGTGCTTCATTCTCATTCCAACCTGATATATTATAAATACTTGTGAAACCAGTTTCAGATGTATTAGGATATTCTTGAAATTCTAAATAATAGTGAACCTCAGATGCTGTTAAATTTCTACCAAATTTAGCAGTATTTTGGGTAGGCCACTATTAAATATATAAAATATAGAAATAATAATTAATAAATATAAAGCTTAATTTAAAAAATTATTTTGGTAATTTTAATGGTACTAAATACAAGGATAAATGCTAATTTTAGCATTAGAAACATATTTCTAAGGAATCTATTCGTGTAAAATATCTGTTATACAAAAAATAAATACTAAAATTGGTTTATTGCGGTACTTTCTGAAATTGACCACCTGCTGAAACAACTATTTTGACCTTTTCAGCATGTTTAGCCCAGGTTATATACCTCTTTGATAATTTCTTTATTGACTTCAGTAGAAATTTCTGCCATTTTTGTTGTAAGATTTATATGTATAAAATCTTTGTTGACTTTTAGACGTGTTTCTTTAACGTGTGTCTTTGGGAGAGTGAGAAAAAAAAAAAATAATCTGATCATAGATCATTTGGTTGTACAAGTGTTATACTGTACACTGTACTAAAATTTTATTGTTACATAAATGATTGTACAACCACAAATATACAGTACAGTTCAGCTGATTGTACTGTACAGTTTAAATGTATACTCTTACAGAGCTGGCAAATGCTATAGATGGTTATCTGAATAATAGGACAATGATCAGAGATATTCTAATAGACCAAATAAAAAGAGCGACAAAGCAAATACGTTAAAAAGAGAATAATTTGCATCAGGATTTAATCTGTGAGCAAAGAAGGCGCTATAATGCAGAAGGTGAGCGAGATCTAGCTATTACGTGAAAAGTTCTTGCTGAAGATGGGATGGCTAATGTTATTGGTAATCTCTATCAGTTGCAGACTAATGCTCAAAACCAGGTAAATAGAATGATAAGTAATATAGCAAGAAAGTAAACCCGTATAGGTGTACTGGTACAAGAAAAATTTGCCTTACAATTATTGTATCAGCGAAATGCCCACCACTTACAGCGAAGTAGAGAGGATATAGGTCTGTTAGAATTTAATTGAGACAGGTTATATAAGCGATATGAGAAATGGAAAAATAAGACCCAAGCAGAATGTCAGAATAATTTAAATTTGCAAGGACAAATTTTGGCACTTCAGAATAATCCACTTAATATACAACAAATAGGAATGGTTGAATACGGATCCCCAATATTTTATAAACGTTCTAGTAAAGATCTAGAAGATTGGCTTAGAGACATGCAAAGATATATAATAACTAGTCGGATAAATGTTACATCTGGTGCAGGTCAGGCCCCCAGAAGAGAAAAGGTATTTGGATTAGTAGTATCATGCCTTGCAGGTGATGTATTGAATTAGTATAATACTCGTGTTAAGGTAAAAATCGGAGATATAATAATCTCTCAGACAATTTGGGGGTAGCTACTTTAACTGCAGTTAGAGCTTTGGCTACCAGAAATGGTAGTGGACAAATTAGAGGTTTGAATACTACTGAAGAATTTCAAGGTAAGGCGGCCACTGAAATTGGTAGAATTGGTGCAGGTATTGCAACTGGTGCTAATATTATTCCAAATGGTACTTGGGATGAAGACTGGTCTATAGCTGGTGGCGAACCTGTAAATAATGCACCAATGGCACCTAATGCTGGTGGTGGTTTACCTGCTGTTACAATTGCTCCTGGTATCAAACTTGGTCAACTTTTTTACTTATTTAGAACTGCCTATACGACAGTTAAACACTTAAAATAGACGGTAGTTTTTGATCAGCTCATACAAGGTGATATGTCACTTGAGCGGTTTTCTGCCCAAATCAAAAAGGTTGGTAAATTAGCTGAAATGACTCCAGAATAGCAAAGAGAACAATTTATTCGTGGCTTAAATCCTATAAATTAATATAATATTTGAATGATGGCTAAATTTTATGATACACAGGATAATATTATAAAAGCCCTGGCCAAAGCAGAAAAATTTACATTATCTCATAAGAGTGCACCATCTTCTCTTCCTATTTTTCTGACAGCTAATCCATATGCAGATACTAACAGATCAGGGGATGGGATGACTAAAAATGAAATTGAGGACTTGATAAAAATTACAATGGCATCTTCACAGCCTCAAACAGCTCAACAAAATACCGGTTTACAATCTTCTATTAAATCATTGCAGGAGACTATGTCTCGAGTGACTAAAACTTTAGATAATAATAAAAAATTAGCCAATAAGAGAGGAAAGACCTTATTATTAGACGATTTTTTAAGTGAGCTACTAAGGACAAAATCAAATAAACAACCTGAAGATGATTATAATTATGACCCTGTGAATGATATTACTGACAGTATGGCCAGCATGACACTAAATAGTGCCACAATAAATGCTATCAAATCTGCTGTTAAAAGTGCTGTTAAGAAATGTTCTAAGTGCAGTAGATTTGGACACACTTCTCATAAGTGCTCTGTAAAGAAGAAAAAGAAAAGTAAGAAGTCTAAAAAGGGTAAAGTTAATCTTGCTATAGATCTGAATTCAGATTTAGATTCAGATTCTATACCTCATCTAGTGATAGCTCTAATTCTGATGTAAGTTCCTCTGATTCTTCTGATTCTGATGGTAGTCTTAATGTTCATATGTCTAAGATAAAAAAAAAGTGAAGAAGGGAGGTGAATCCAAGAAACTATCCTATAAAGAGATGTTTAGCGGGTCCCTCAAGGATCGCACCAAGTTGAGAGAAATACCACTAGAGGAAACTATTTGAAAAGTCCTCCATAGTGAGCTTAAATTAATTTTTCCTCCACATTTTTTCCAAGATTCAGGTTTCATTGTGTCGAACAAATAATGGCTCCTATGGAGCTGAAGATAGTATCTCAAAATGACACATCGGCATCTTCCAATGATTTATTTTCAGATGAGTCTAGTCAAGAGGAGGAGTCTTTAGATGGTCCTATGGAGATTGATTTCATTCAAAAAAAAGAGCCAAAAACAAGTGTTGCGACTGTCACAAGTCAAATGAAAAAAAATCGGATTTATTTATTTTAAAATAGGATTTCCGATTTTTGGCTATTTTAGTATAGAATTGCCGATTTTTAGCTATTTTTAATAATATTTCCAATTTTTAAATAGAATTTCTGATTTATGCAACATGTTGATTATTACATGTTACGGTTTTTTATTTATTTATTAGAATTTTGTTTTTTTTTTATTTTAACTATTTTTTTATCTTTCATTTACAAAAACATTAAAATACTTTCTAACTGAAATACTAAAATTTTACTTTTGCCTTAAATATAAACATATTTAAATTAACTAACTTAT
>QZLH01001543.1:0-28182 GCA_003833135.1 Oehlia diaphana
CACATAATGTCAGGTGATTTGACTATCGTTATGATTGGTCCATAAAATTTGGGGTTATCTCAAAAAAATTAGGGTTAGGGTATAGATTAGCGCATATGAGTTGGGTATTAGTAACGATATATAATTTCTTAAATAATTATCAAAGCTTAAAATGGATTATCTTTTAAGGAACAAAAAATCGAATCTACAAAGATTCGATAATCGATTCCCATCCCTATCTTTAATCTGTAGCTTGTGAACATATAAATTATACGCATAAAAAAAAACTAAGTTCAAAAGAAAATTCTTATAATGAATATTCTTTAGAGGAACAGAAGTTTATTTGTTTTAATTTTGAGGGAATAATTTATGGTTAAATAGCTAAACTTTTTTCGTTAACCTTCTCCCTGAATATATCTTTCACCGAATTAAATTATTTGAAGAATGGAATAAAGAAATTGAGAGAAATTGAGAGAAAGAAATATCATTGGTATAATGATGTTATTTGAGCCTATATATTCATGTAAAAATGTTTGCGTAGAGGAATTGCGTGTTCCTTTACTATAACTTTTCCTGATCAAATTTAAGGAAACAGCATGGGGAACTACTCCTTTGAACATTGGCGAAAACTTTCTAAGTCCTTGTATGACCATTCTGCAATTGTTAAGGTTTACTCTTTTTTAATTAGTTCAACGTGTTAATTCTTTATATTTTATTTATTAATTTTACTTTTGGATCAAGTTAATAGCATTTTATTCGACCTAACGTGAAAGTGAAATCTCAATAAAATATAGTTATCATTTTTGTATTGGTCTACCATTAAAGTAAGACTTTACGGCACGAATTATCCGAATAATTTATGTATAGTCTTATGTTGCTCAAACAGGGAAGATCAAAGCATTTGATATTAAGAAAGCTTGTGAATTTTATATTTGATGTTTTAATGTTTAAAAGTTTTGAATTCTATGTTACAGTATATTTTCGTTCACAATGATTTCCTTTAACGTATTTATGAAATGAATAGTTAATTGTCACTGAAGCTGCTAAGTATTTTAGTCATTTGTTAAGGACCAATAATGTTGATGCACATATTTTGACCGGTTGTGTTTTTTTAAAAAAGACAAATAATTTTGATATCAACTCGGATAATAATTAATTATTATCTCCTTTACAAATAATAAAAAATAACGCTCTTAATGGTTCAAGTGGGTCATATTTTTTATATATATATTTTCATCAAATATTTTATTGAATATTATATAAATTATAAATATCCTAATGTCAATAGGAGCTACAATTTCTATTTATAACTTTAATATTAAAAGCACCTTCATAACTTCATTTCGTGCAATGAACCGCTGTAATCGACAGTAATCTTCCTATAAATTTAATTTATCATGTAAATTAATATTAATTTCTGGCAAACTTCACAAAAATTTTTACTTAATGAATTTCATCTAATAACACAGGCCACTCAGATCTCAATTAACTGTTCCAGTTAAAAATTATCTTAACGGATGATTAAAGCATCGATTCAAAATTTCTCGTTACGTTCAAATGACTTACAACGCGAGGTACCAATCAACCTAATATTAAAGCAATAAAAAAAATTACGATTAATTTGAAATTCAAATAACTTATCCAAACATAATTAACATAATTTAACTTACGATATAAAATAGTGAGGTAACATCCAATATCAGCCCAACCAAATTTTCACGACCTGCATTATAATAAATTTAATTAATTTCGAAATTTTCCTGAATGACACTATATATTATTTAGTCCTAATATACAGTAACTCTACCTTCATAACATTCAAAAATAGCATAAGGATCGCAACAATGGTAAATGCTGCTATTATATTGTTCTCACTGTATTGTTCATATCCGGTAAATCACCTTCATTAGTCACTACATTATTAATATCACTTCTTTAGCTTTCGGTTGCGGTGGTATTGCTAATGGATCAGATGCTTTTAAGATCGAAGAGTCATGAGTTTTGATTAAAAAGTTTAACCTTATCTCGTTGTTGCTGCTATTGATGCTGCTGCTCACGGTACTCTTGATGCTTTCTCGCTTGTGATCAAAAGGATCATTGTAATCATATGAAAGGTACTTCATACTGTATCTATACAATACCGGGTTCTTTTACAAAATATACGAGTCCACATAATTTGGTGAAAATCAATAGAGAACGTCTCTCTGACAAGTTGCGCCATTATTAGCAAAGAAGCGGAATAAACGGTTTATCCTAACTCTTATTGGTATAAAATATTGTTATTATATCAAGGCTTTGCTAAAGAATAGCAAATATTGATTAATTTCATAATTTTTATGTTATTGAAAAAATGCAGTTAAATATCGATATTTACCTCTTGCTTGTTTTTACAAATAAGATGAATGTTCCATTCTTGCGAACCAGAACGACCTGAAGTCGAATAGTAACTAAACGCGTAAGCCAGATTTTGATAAAATAAAAATAAATATAAATAAATAAAAAATATTACATTATAAAATAAACAAAATGAAACGTATGTGAGATTCAAATATAGCAATAGAAAATTCTATTCAAGTACAAAATGCATAGGAGATTGTAAAATATTACCTTATGTTTTCTTCTTTATCTAATCATAAGGAAAATAACCAGCACTACGTACTGAAATGATAGTTAAATTAAAAGTCTTTTTCTTTTTTTTTAAAAAAAAAAATTATAAACCAAACCTACATCGACGCAATTGATTACTTTGATTTAACATTTTTGCAACTTAAAATAAAATATTAATGCGTTAAACTTGTGAATAAAAATTTTTTAAATATTATAATAACTCAGACCTTTATGATCTTTATAGAATACAACTATAAAGAAACCCAAACAGATTTAAACCCCATGTTCCTAACTTCTGAATTTATAGTGGACGTAATTTCCAAAGTTATCGCATATTTCTTTAAACAACAATTAGGAATGTTTTAGTCTAAAAATTGAATATTTCATGAAGCTAACCTTTACACAAATAAGTGTTCTTGAATTAGCAACTCTCTTCTTGGGGTTGGGTTCAATAAAGGAGTGAGTTTATATTTAGAGGGTGCATTTATGGAGAGTTAACAGTAAAAAAATGAGATGATCATTTGCGGAGCCTGGTTTAAATAAACACTCAAGAAAATAAGTCACGTGCAGTGAAAAAAGTTTTTGATTTAATCATGTTCTATACTTAATTTTTATTTCTTTGAACGCGCGATAATGCTAAATTTTAAATTTACGCACATTTCTATATACCAAGGACTTGATTAATAAAAATATAAAATTTATCATTTAAAAAATTTTTCGATATTTATAATTTTTATTTAAACAAAAAAATCCTAAAACATTTATAAAACTTAGAAATAAAATAAGAATTTAAAACTATAAAACTTTAAAATAAATTTAAAACTACATAAAACTTTAAAATAAAAATTTAAAATTATAAAACTTATAAAAATTTAAAACTATAATAAGCCATTTAAAATAAAAATTATATATAAACAACAACATATTATTATTTATCTTTACAGATTAAATAAAAGGATTTTAAAATAATTTCACCTATTTCTGATATTCTATCTCTAAATAGGTAAATCACCGCCCTTATGCTTTGGTTGTCAAGTTTAAATCCAAGATCAATAAATATTTTTAATTTTTTAAATATTACATTCTCGTCTGGGCACACCCAGTTGCGCTGATCGGTATTAGATGGAAATAAAAGCAAATATACGCCCCGAATCACAAGGCTATTCGTATCTTTACATATTTCATGATAACCGATTTGTTTCCATAAATTCACGAGATCAGGATATAACACGATGGCACGAGCTAGGATATTTAATTGATGTACATTTTCATAACCATGTTCTCTTGTTGATGGAGGGAATGGTATTAATTTTTTGTTTAATATTAAATCCTTTATTTGTTCAATATCAACTTGTATTCTTTCAGAAGAGAGGCTTATCATAGAAGAACTGGCTGTTAGTAAATGAAGGAGATCAAAGTCGTTCCCTTTTATATATACATCTGATTCATATAACTTGATTGCTTCTTCCAAAATATATATGAAAACATCTACAGATAGGTCATAGCCCCAATGGTTCTTTTGGGAAGAATTTAATTTTTTGAAATCTTCTTGGTTTACGTTAAGAGTATTTCTAAGTTCCAACAATCTTCCATCACAACCTCCACATTGTAACATAAGTCTTTGAACAAAGTAACGTGACAAAATTGCTTTTTTAGCCATTAAGCATTTTATAACATCTAACGTAAGGAAATTGCGTCCAAGTCTAACTGCATGGAATAATGCATGTGCTCTCCCATACTTATTAAGGAGCCATTCAGATCTCGCGTGCGGATCATGGAAAATAGTATACCAAGCACGGTTAGCGAGAGCAAGTGAAATTGGATTTTCAACGTATTTAAAAATCACAATTTTAATTTCGTATAAAATTTTCATATTTATATATATAAGTATATGTTTTGTTATTTGGTAAAATTTAGTTTATAAGGGTTATAAGAAAAATTCAGTCTCGGTGAATTTTTTTTTTTAAGTTATAAAAGTAGAAAAGGAAATAAAAAGAAAAATAAAAAATAATGCACAGTTTTATCTTATGAGAAGTTTTTTAAAAAAGCATATTTGATTAGATATTGAAATACAATAATGAACAATAAAAAAAAGTCCTATTCCTTATATATCAAATCTTTTGTCCATTGTTTTTCTGATTTTGATCTCTTCGGTTTCCTTGCATGCATCAATTGCATCATCATTTCTTCAATCACATTCTAATAAAGTCTAGTAGCTATGATTTGTTAAAGTTTGCGAGATGAAATAATTGTTACCATAATATATCATTTGATAATATGCATATTTATATATCGTTTAGGAGAACAAGGGCTTTTTCAGTGTTTTATTTATTATATCGTCCCCGTGGAATCAGGGATGTTGAAATAATATGAAAATATGTGTAACTTACCACAATAAGAAGGCTGATTTACTTACAAAAACGATTTGGTTTTTCTGAACATTTGATATACATTCTACAAAATATAGAAAGGATTGGTTCATAGGTTTTTAGGGATGAAAAAAGTTCGGGTTTAGCGACTTGAGTCGGTTCGTTCCATCAGGTTTGGTACATAAATAAGTTTAGATATATACTTAGATCTGGACCGAAATGACAAACCCGATTATGGTACCGAACCGGTTATTCGGTTTGACTCGTTTTCTCAATTGTGTCGGTTCGGATCCTAGATGTAATATATGTATTATTTATTCAACGATTTATAAAAATATAATTTTATATTAGTTGAGATTATTTATTGGTCTTGCACTTAAAAAAATATGGATGTTCAAAATTTTTATTGCTAGCATATCTCGTTTTGTTACGACCATCCCTTCTTTCCTCATAAAACCAAACTTCTTCCGAAGCTTAGAGTTTGTACCAATTTTTTAACTGGAGCGAAGATAGAAATATAAAGTACATATATCATTGGTAAAATCGAATCGATTAGCGCGAATCGATGATTATACTATAAAGTTTGTAATTTGTTAAATTATTCGAGATTCAATATTTTTTTTAAAAAAAAATTTAAAGTCCGTAGCGAAATAATAGTGAATTAATTAATTTGTCATTTTAATTACAAGGAATCTAGAGTTGGATTGTATTTATTGAAATCTGCGCAATGTCACGTATGTTACAACGTTATATAACATATTTTAATATATTAGAAGAAATTAACCTTATGTATTAATTGCAAATGTTGTGTTGTAATAAAGGATAATTTTATTTTTAATTGTTGCCACATCCTTTAATTATATATATTTAAAATACGTACTAGTTGTCCGTGCCGGTCAGGATTATGAAAATTCCTTAATGAAGAGAATTTCCCTTGCATACAGTCTTCATATCTCATATCTCTTCAATTTTGTCAGGTATGTTGACAGATAGTCGTTTTATACTCTGTAATGTTTTACTAAGTTAGAAAAGTAAATTTGTTGCTAATGTAATATATTCTTATTTCCAGATTGCTGCATTATGTCTTTGTGATTTTCTCTGGTCTTGAGATGTTCTTTCGGAATTATGAAATAATGATGGATGTTATCTCAGATCATGAACCAGAATCATAAGTGGAAGTGCGAGGATCGTGTAGTGGTGATGTTCCAGAATCATGAGGTGATGATGTTGCTGTAACAGAGGTGGCAGTGTCGCCGGTGTCGTTTTTATGATCGGATCTCAAAAAAAATGTACTACAAAAATAAATATTAAATTCTATTTTGATACTGCATAAAATATTTCCATTTTTTTTAGCTTTATTTATATTATAATTCACGTTCAATTTTTAAAAGAAAATCTATAAAGATGAGTTATATTGTAATGTGTTAATTTAAGATGATTATTGATTTTCGATTGAAATTGTTCTAATTATGCTCATTTTTCATTTAATATCAAAAAAATTTCATATCAATACCCATATCTAAAAATTTCGCATCACACCTTCCCAATAATAGATTATCAAAGAAAATTCTTATCCTATGTTTTCAATATCTTCTCAATAAAATATCAAAGAAATTTCATATTCCATGTCTCCAACTCCTTTTTAATGATAAATTATTAATAATTATGTCACCCACTCCTTGAATTAAATTGTATATTTTTTTAAATCTTCATTTTTAAAGCTATTTACCATTTAATGTATTTATTAGAATTTTTAAATAAAATCTATAATAAGTAATATGAATAAAAGTGAAAAAAGATCATCATTTATCACTCATGTATAATGGTCCGCACTCCGCAGTGAAAACGTCATCATGTATATGTCAATTGTGATACGCGTACGACTCGCGTATGATATTTATTGAGGGCACCGTTCACGTAAAAAAAACAAACTTTCAGACTTTTAACACTTTTGATATTTATAAGAATGATACTTTCCTTTCACATAAATATTTTTACACGTATCTCTCAAATAATTATGGAAGGAAGTAAGTGAAGAAATGTCTTTATGTTCTGAATCTGGAGGAGGAATCTGTTTACAACATATAAATGGATTCTTGGGAGTGCTCATGCTCAGCTCACGCTTTAGCTCACGCCTAGCCTACGCTTAGCTCACGCTTTAGTTCACGCTTAGCTCACGCTCAGCTCAAACTTTAGCTCACGTTTAGCTCACGCTCAGCTCACACTTTAGCTCACGCTCAGCTCACGCTTTAGCTCACGCCTAGCCCACGCTCAGCTCACGCTTTAGCTTACGCCTAACTCGCTCACGCTCAAGCTCATGCTCAGCTCACGCTCAGCTCAAGCTCAAGCTCATGCTCAAGCTCACGCTCAGCTCAAGCTCAAGTTCATGCTCAGCTCATGCTCAAGTTCATGCTCAAGCTCATGCTCAGCTCACGCTCAGCTCATGCTCAAGCTTGCGCTCAGCTCACGCTCATGCCTACTCTTTACATTTTTGCGACATGATTATATTTCTTACACTTTACATTTTTTTTGTCCTAAATTTAGGTCTCAGAGAGTAACAAGGATTTTTAGTTATTTTTCGCTTCTTAAGTAATTCTGTGTTCGTAGGAGTCCAATTAATCGACAAAAGCAGTCAAGAAATAGAAGATGTCATTTCAATCAAATTTTCAGTAGATGTATCTCACGTTCTCAAGACTCCAGATTATTCGTATAGAAATGCACAATAATTTTCTATGTACCGACGTGTTCAAGGGCAAGATCAACCTTTCCTGATGGAATAACAATTAGTTTTTTACCTCTGGAAGCAATGAATATACGGTATACAAAGTTAAAGTAACATAATTCAATCTTTATATCAATGATTCGACCGATTTACAGTAAATTGACTTTATTGTATTACTAGAACCAAACATCAATTTAACATCAAGAAAATGGCTCTGTTATCACCCTTGTAATTGTTGGTGGCGTACTACATCCACTACAAAAGGAACTCTTTTAAAACAGATGAATTTCTTTTGAAACTTTTTATGGCAATGATAAATGGCGAGTTACAGAAATGATATCAAATTTATTATTGTTATCTTTAATACACAACTTGTACATCAAAAAAAAAAAAAAAAATTTGTCCACCTTGCAACTATTGGCACTTTTTAATAAAAGAAATAATTTAACATTTGTTTTATTTACTTATTTTTATTTTATGTACATGTGTAATTTTGCATTTGCTAAATAAAATTTTACATCCGGAAAAGTCCGGTAAAATATTTTCTTCCTTGGCCGATTTCTATACGGTAAATATCCAGAAATTTTTTCTTCGGAAAAAAATAATGCATTTTTTTAAAAAGGAAAAAACATGTATAAATATTCTTGCCAGTTTTATTATAAACGATCGTCGATCCATCATTGTCGAAATTTTTTCTTCCAAAAAATGTTAACAATTAACAAAAGTAAGAGTATAGTATAATAAAGTTAATGTCTCTATGCTGCATAGTCTTATATTTAAATGCCTTTTCTTGTCAATCGTAAAGATTTGAAACATTACATAATATTTGAAAAATTTTAATAACCTTAACAGCTTCAAATCCATATTTCGAGTCTCGGCAGACGCATTATTTCGTCATATTTCTTTGAAAGAACGATTAAACAAGCTGATGTAGATACGAGATAAATAATTATTAAGCGAATAAATAATTATAGCAAATGATAAGAGTATTATCATTTTTCTTTGCGGCTTCTTTTCTTTATTCATCAAAGAATGAGTAGGGGTTAATATTCGGTAATTCGGCATTTTCTTTTTATCAAACTTATTAATTTTAGTCGTTTTTTTATGGATTTATTTATTTTTTATATTGGCAGGTAACCTATTTATTTTTAAACCAGTTTATATAGGTGAATCTTGATGCAATTTCAAACTTCGTATTTGTTGTGTATCGACATTACTAGTGTACAGTTTCTAAAAAGAACATTTTCTTGTTGGATCTTGGTTGGTACGTTGATCATACTTGTTTATTTTTTACACGTTATCTAATTTTTAAGCATGAATTTTAATAGCTTTTATATATTGATTTTATTTAGGTGGAGTTGATGATTCTTATCGCGTCTTGATGACAAATTATCATAACAAGAGATCCATCTATTCAAAAATGCCGTTATCCATTCAATTCATAATTGAGTTATACAATGAACACATATAGGTGTTATTCCCTTTTCTAGGACTTGAAGAAAATTATGGTAAATCTATTATTTGAATTTGTGGCGTTTAAATCCATTCCTTAGTATATAGAGACTTTTATTAATCAAAAACGATTACATTTAAATTTTTTCGAATTTTAATTTTTAATGTATTATGCTTTTTTTACACGCTCTTTCAAAGGTAGTGGCAGCGAGCCGCATTCCACCTATTATTGGGAGTTCGTTAAAAGGGAAAATTTGGGTCCTCCTCTTCGATTCTAATTCAGTCCAAATGCGGGAGCACCTTGTTCAATACATCCCTTTACATTCAACTTGCAATATTTCCGGACTAGGTACCAAACTAGAGGCTTTTCAAAGGATGTGGCAAGATTGGTGTACTTCGAATGAAGTCGATCCCCCATATAAATATGATCTGGAAACCTTTGAAGTTAGAAATTCATCATACGGTGGATGGTCATCATATTGGAAAGAATTGACGTATGAAAATCTGTATAATATCACTACTATTATTGTTATTAAAGGCAATTCTAGAAATTCGGATACTATTGATATGAATCCTTTACTATATATAATTATGTTAATCTAGGAGATGATACTTATGTCTGTTAAAGATCTATTCCAGAATATTACTTTCATATGGCTTGGCTGCAGCAAGTCGTCATCCAGATTTGATGTTCTGAGCCACAGAATCACAAACATAACTATGTATACACTTAAGTTGTATGTTTCTAGCCAATATTTATTGGCCGATATCAGGATGAGTCCCGGCTTTGTCCTTATGACCTATTTGTCGACTTCTTAATTACAGATCGCGAACTCTGCAACAAATAGGCATTATTCGGGTATTATTAATAGTTGGAATCTCATGGAGAGTCAAAAGAACTCATATCGTTGTGAATAAGATCAATAAATATATATTGAATTATTTATTGGGGATAAGTCACGGCTTTGTACTTACGAAGCCACTTTCTGATGGATGTAAAAGTCACTCCTTAATTACAAGATCGCGCACTCTGCAACGTTATTTAGGGTATTCTAAAGTTTCATCTCCGTTCCCAAAGATGGTGGAATCTCACGGAAGTCAAATGTATCATATTGCCGTCAATAAGAGATCAAAAATTACGAAATTTACATGTATCAATACCTGAATCCTGGATTACATTTTTACATTTTTCCATCAGATTTTGGACATTTATTGCTACACGACAAAATCCAATATTGGCTGTTATTTTGTCGATGGAATGAGCAATTATATTCTACACTTATTAGATTCTAATTCTCCTAATCAAGATTCTAAATCTCAATGCAAAAATCGTAGTAATCTGTTCGACATATTGAGCACATTTAACAAAGTGGTGATTAACTATCTTTTAAGTGACTCTTCTATCAATCTTCTACCCTTTCCTTTGACTTCTCATGAATGCGAGATCTAGTCTATAAACAATATTGGCGCTAAGCATTGTTTGAGAGGTTTTATCTGGACAAAAATTTTTGTATCTTTAATTCTGTAGTAATTTCTACACAATAGCATGCGATGATACATATTTTTTAGATTTTTTTGAAAAAAAAAAGGTATAACATGTGTTGATATATATTTTTTAGATTTTATAGCGATTCAAATTAATAAAAAAGGAAATCGGAATATCTTAATTTTTCAAGTTTTAATATCAAAGAGTATTAATGATATAAAAAATTGTTGGGTTTTGAAATAAAATAAAATAAACAAATAAATAAAATATTCAAATTTTATTTGAACTTTTAGCTCTACATCAGTAGAATAATTTTCTTTAATTTTTTTAAATTATTTAATCAAAGTTTATTTAAATAAAATCAATTTTACAATTTAAACAAAGTAAATTTCGTACATACCGAAACTATAAATAAAATTATTGAAATAATAAAGGGATTACCTCCATTTGATCTTTAAGAATCACGGACAAAAATATGCCAAAATCTCTGAGACTCTGGCGCATATCAACATGATTACGATAATACTCATAAATAATCAGGCGAATGCCCAATCTACTTATTATAGTTCAACGACTCATGGCTTCCAACGACCAGAACATTTGCCCGTTTCTGATCCTCTTTTTGTTTCGTGATCGTAGGGAATAACATATATCGAAGAAGAAGCCGTAGGAGTTCCTTCTTGATTTTTTGCGGTTGATTGAATAACAATCGAAATTGAATCAATACTCCTTATTGACGTGTTAGATAAAATCAATATATTATTTTCTATGTATAAGAACTGTCAGGTCAAATAATTTCATCATTTTGATCTATTCATCCTGTTCACAAAGTAGTATTGTCTTTAATCTGTCGGTGATGAATCCGAATATTGTTTATATTGTTTTGATATCCTTTGATATTCCTTTATTCCAACCCGAATTTTTTTTTCTGTTGAACTTTATCTCCAATTTGTTCGAAGATTAAATTGTTATTTCAATTATTTGTCCGGTAGCTGAACCAATTGTACAATTGTATTATTAGATTCAGGTGTCATACTATACATAAATTTGTTGCCACATAAATTGTTATTAAAATTAAAAATATTATATTGTGATGATTTGAAAGTTTCAAAAAACATTTGTTTTATAATTTACACTACATAATTCTCTTAAATTAAGATTCTTTTTGGCGTTCTGTTCCAGTTAGTTCTGTTTAATTTCGCACCTAATAGAAAACCATTTAACTTAAAAAAATAGCGTCAACTACATAAAATCGCGATGGATATAAAAATGCATAATCCCCTGTCGCACTACACTAAGTGTCACTCATGATCACCATACTAATTGCGAGTGATTAGCCGAGTTTATTAATGACCATCCTTCGTTTACTTATTTCCCGGCCTCAAGAAATTACTAATTTTAGTTAACATTTAATGAGTGACACACTCCAGGGGATTACCCATTTATTTTCCCCTGGGGAAAAATCACCCCATGAAATTAATAATACTTATCAGATTAGCACGTGCACTCGTGTTACTCCAATTGTCAGGAGTCATGATCACCAAATATCCATGTTGTTAAAATTTATTAAATTTTCAATTAAGTGTACTTACTATTGGGATTAACCGATAATTCAAAAGAAATATGGCAAAGTTTTTTAATTAAAAGAATTTTAAAAATGATGTTATTTCACAATGGAAAACGCGGTTTAGATTGCTTAATTATTCATAATGAATTCAAATTTGTTAATGTGTATTCTTAAATTAAAATATATATATATATATTTATATATAAAAGATGAATTATCATCAATTTTTTTTTAGCATGACCAAAATAGTTACTCAAATATAAATAAGTTGAACCTGATTCTTAAAAAAAGAAATCTCATTTAAACCCTCTTATTACGTACCTTTCGGAAATTTTTTCCGATCGGAATCGGGATATACGGCAGAAAAGTACCAAATTTATATTTCATTCAATTCGAATCAGTTCATGAAAATAAAAACTTACAAATTAATTATTCCTTAAAATATATATATTAAACTTTAAAAATACCGTTTTTATGCGGGAATACATCCGTTGAATAATTTTGGTTAAACATTTTTATTTTATCAATCAGAAAATCTGGGCTTTTTCGGAATAACGGAAAGGAATGTCTAAATCAGTCTAAAACATACCCTTTTAAACTCCAAATGGGAAAATCAAATTTGATATTCATTACAAGTGTTTGTAAATCAATTACTTAAATTGGATTTGTTATAAAAATTAATCGTCAATTATTTTCACTTTCCCGATATCGAAAAAAAGTTCACGTTAATTTTTATTTTTATTTGTAAAATAATTAAAAATTATTTCCTTAAATCAAAACAAAAAAAAATAACAAGAAAAAATTTAATTTATTTGTTGAATCAATTACAAAATACTCAACCTAAAAAAAGTACTGATTCTTATCAATTTAAATTTGGACATTTGGCGTGATACGAAATTATAGATATCAATTTTCATAAAAAAGATTTATAATTTTTTTTTCTTTCCCCAAAAATACTATTTATGGTGTAATATTGTATTACGTACTCGTAAGAATGAATTGTTATAAAAAGATGCTCAATTTTTATTAATTTCCCAAATTCCAAAATACAAAAAAAAAAAAAAAAAAAAAAAAAAAAAAAAAAATAACTAATGAAATTATTGATTAAAATAATCATTCAATTCAAAAAAATGACATTCCTTCAATTATCTTTTCCTTTTAAGTCGATAATATTTGTGCCTATTATATTTATTATTTTTTATAATTTTTCACCCACAAATATTATCGGCATCTTTAACTTCCCTTAAATACTCCCTTAAATTATCAAAATCATCATCTTTAAAATTATCACATCGACAAAACCGATATAACCGCCAACAACCGCCACTAATATTTATCGTGTATTATAACTTCGCGTATTATCCATTATCGTAAATTACAACCCGTGATCATGATTATCTTGTCATATATAAATCAAATAATATTCTATGGAACCATCGAGGTAATTGAGGCATAGCCATTTTCAGTTAACAACATGGTCTGTGCGCCACTTTCCTCGGTGGTGGAAATCCCGGCCTCCGCCAATTAAGGTTTATTTCTTTTTTTATAAAAAAAAAAAAAAAAATTAAGGTTTTTGAAATTTGCCATATTTTTTTTTGCACATGAATAATAGTTTTAATAGGTTAACGAATTTTTTATCTTTTTTATTACTTTTGGATATTGTTCGTTTAATCTTAATTTATCTAATTTTTTCGCGTGTGTGATATCTTTGTAATATCTTCGAAAAGTTTCTTTCGCTTTTATTAATTTTTCGTCTTTTCTTATTATTTATATTAAATATTCGTCTACTTTTTGCTACTTTAACTATACCACTTTATAATATTAAATCGAGTGCAATGTTTAAAATTATCTTTTACTGCTTGTAATAAATTCTTTATTTTCTTTTATTTTTTAAAAATAAATAAATATAATATTTTTCCTTGTTTTTAAATAATATTTTTGACTGGTATTTTAAGTTTTGTAAGTTTTACCAAAGTTAACTAAACATGTATACAAATGAATTTAAAAATATAATTCGGGTCAAATGTTGATTTTATTTCCTCGAAAATCGATGCAATTTTCGAACGCGCGTATTATTTCGAAAAAAAAAAAAAATACTAACTAATGAATATAATTTTATTAACAAATTATAAAATTAACAAAAAAAATTACAAATTGGTTCATACTTTGTAAAAGAAAAAAAAGAACGAAATTATTCGCAAATAATTCGTACTTTGACGGATACCACTATAATCGATATCTAGATTTAACAAAAGAATTTTATATATAATAAACTGAGATTAAAAATACCTTGTGATAAGAATCGTAAATACCGCAAATGCTGTTAATCATCATAATTATTTATTTCTTTACTATCTAATTTAATAATTTATCGTAATACTTTATAAACATTATTATCGTAAAAATCAATAAATATTTACCAACGAAAAATTCTAAACGAAAAATAATTAGCCGCAACGTGATCCGGACCCGGCTCAGGCGTAGATCGTCGTGGAATTCCAGGTGATTATTTTCCGACTAACTATAATTAGTATAATAGAACTAATAAAGAAATACGTTTATTTTTGTAATAGATGAAATATGAGGATATTATATTGCAAAAAACACCAAATTGTACAAACTTTGAGCTAAAAGGTCATCAATTAATTTCATAGTCCCGGCAAATTATTTTTCTTCGTAAAACTTTAAGATATATTAATGCTAAAGGCCCCAAACCTTATTGTCCCAAATGAATATTAAATAACAAAATCATGTGAATAAATAATAAATAAAACTTAAAGGAGTTGTTAGACGAAAAAATTCCATTTATTAGTATTGTACAATATAGACGTAAAATATCTAATCAATAAAGTAACCTATCTATTAACTATTTAACTAGACTAAAAATCAAATAAAGTAAAATTTCTGGAGTAATTAACTTTTCTAAATACCCAAAATTTATTATAATTTCATACTGATGTCCAAACATCACTTACACGTTCATTCCGATTCTCACTATATCCTAACCATCGTTGCATGATATGACAGAATCAAAGCATTAAAAATAATTTTTGAGCGTTCATTTAAAATAAAAATAACATTGCAGCCCAATTAATTCCTGCACTTTCTTTTTGCATTTTCTAACGCTTGATTAATGATTTGACCAATAGTAACCTGGTTTACGTCACAATTCCATATTATTTTACAGGGATACATCTACTATGTTCGTAAATTTCTGGATTACGCTTATTTAATAAATAAAATTTCTAACAAATTCTTGATACTATACGCCACTAATCCATTATTTATTAAACGATACTTCTTGTTTTCCACTTCACTATAAATTTAACTAACTATAATAATATAATATATAAACTTTATAATAACTAAAATAAATATAAAAATAAATGTTAATATACAAATATTGTTAAATTGTTATCTAAATATATAAAAATAAAATTTTTGAATTCAGTAATAGAAATTTATATTTGAACAAATTGGTAAAAATGATTAGTATGTTGTAATAACTTCTACATATTCAAATAGTAATTATTATATATACAGAAATAACTACTTTATACGTGAGCATCATTTTCTGTAATAACTTAATAAAAGAATAAAATTTATATAAATAATAACCATGGTTCTGAACTTTATTTTTTAACTTTAAAAACTTTATTCTTATAAAAGTCAAAAAAAACATTTTTTTACGAATATAAAATCTTAAAATTTTATTAGTTATTAATATTTGTCATATACTCAATCCGTATATTAACAAAAAAATAACCACCCATTATTGTATAAAAAGCAATCCCAATATTGTATAACAATAATAATCCTATATAAAAATATTCCCAATATTGTATAAAAAATAATCAACACATACTTTACCCTAAACGTAACAAACGGGTAAATCTTACCACGTTTATTTCCCATTAAATAAATAGAATTTTTTTATATCAATTTTTTATTATTTAATTACTGTCAGTTACTAGTTTTTTGATGATTTTAGCAACTTCAGGATTATATGATTCTAAATATGATTTTACTCGTTCCTCTAAATTATCTATTGACTTATCAGACTCATACAACTCATC
Organism: Oehlia diaphana; assembly: GCA_003833135.1. Taxonomy (NCBI): domain Eukaryota; kingdom Fungi; phylum Glomeromycota; class Glomeromycetes; order Glomerales; family Glomeraceae; genus Oehlia; species Oehlia diaphana. The sequence goes on from QZLH01001543.1 coordinate 16,259, forward strand.
CCACATATTTAATTTGTATTTTTTTGAACATACTTTATTCAAATGGTCTAGGAGTATAGTTCTTGACTTTTTTCTTCTTTTATTATTATTTATTATTGTACTATCATCATCACTATCACCAACATAAATATGTGTTGGTGGATTGTCTACATGAATGATGTGCATGCGAGGTTTTTTATTAGTAAAAATATTTTTGATAAATATTTTTTTGTTCAAATTATACAAATCTTCTTTATCTTTTTTGCACACATCTTTTCTTTTAAAGTCTTTAAATTTAGTTCTCACAATAGTAGTAATTTTGCAAATTTTGATTTTTAAAATTTCTTCTTCAATTTCATTAAGTTTGTCTATTTCTTCTGCTGTTAATCTTTGGTCAAATACAAATAAAACTTGGCTTATCCCTTCCGGCATTGAATATATTACTTGTCCTATCTTATATAAAATTTCCTTTTCAATTAACTTAACTCTAATATCAACTACATGATATTTTGCACCATTCCAATAACAATCATATTCTTGAAAATCTTTTGAATGTCTAATTGTACTTTCACTTTCTTCAAAATGCATAGTTTCACATATTACATTAGCTAATGCAGATTTACCGGAATTAATAAAGCCAATTATTAATAATTTATGTCTTGAACTTGAATCATTGGTGTTGAAAGATAAATTAAGAATAGATTTCTGTTTTTGACCTGAACTATTATTAAAAGAATTAATAGTAGATTTCTGCTTTTGACCTGAATTATCAGTTATATTAGCTAATGCCTTAATTGATGAACCAAGATTGTCAGTTACATCTAAATTCGTAAGATTAGGAAATTTTGCCAAATCTATCTCTTTAAGTTGAGGACAATCACTTATTTTCAAACTAATTAATCCAATTGATGAACAATTAAGAGTAGTTAGATTTGAACATTCAGTTACAGATAAACTCTCAAGTTTAGAAAGCTTTGACAAGTCGATATTATAAATTTGAGAACAACAACTTATTTTTAAACTAATTAAATCAATTAAATCAATTGATGAACAATCAAGGCTCGTTAATTTTTGACAATTAGTTACAGATAAACTTGTAAGTTTAGGAAATTTTGACAAGATAATCTTTTTAAGTTGAGAACAATCACTTATTTTCAAATTGGTTAATGTAATTGATGAACAATCAAGACTAGTTAATTGACAATTAGTTACAAATAAATTTGTAAGTTTAGGAAGTTTTGACAAGTTAACCTTGTTAAATTGAGAACAATTACTTATTTTCAAACTTGTTAATGTAATTGATGAAAAATCAAACGCGAGTAGATTTAAAATTTTAGTTAAAGATAAACTATTAAGTTTGGTGAGTTTTGATAAATCAATGTTATTGGAACAACCACTTATTTCCAAACTAGTTAACTCAGTTAATGAACAATCAAACATTGTTATAATTGAACAGGAAATTATAGATAAACTCATAATTTCAGAAAGATTAGGTGAGTCAACCTTATCAACCTTATTAAATTGAGAATAACCAATTATTTTCAAATTAGTTAACTTATTTACAAGTGTACATTCAGTTATAGATAAACTTTCAAATTTGGTGAATTTTGACAAGCTATGATCACTTATTTTCAAGTTAATTACCCCGGTTGATGAATAATCAAATGTAATTAGGGTTGAAAAATTAATAATAGATAAACTCATAATTCTTGAAATTCTTGACAAGTCAATCTTATTAAGTTGAGAACAATTAATTATTTTCAAACTGGTTAATTCAGTTGATGAAAAATCAATTGTGGTTAATTTTGAACAATAAATTAAAGTTAAACTAATAATTTTAGGAAGTTTTGACAAATTAACCTGAGGACAATTACGTATTTTCAAGCTAGTTAATTCAATTGATGAACAATCAAAACTGGTTAATTTTGAACAGTTAACTACAGATAAACTCTTAATTTTAGTAAGATGTGAAAAGTAAACCTTATTAAGTTGAGAACAATCACTAATTTTCAAACTGGTTAACTCAGTTACCAAACAACCAGTTACAGATAAACTCGTAAGTATAGGAAACTCTACCAAGTTAATCTCGTTAAGTTGAGAACAATTTCTTATTTCCAAACTAATTAATTCAAATTTCTTTATTCTAATTCTTTTTAAATTTTCAAAACCTTCTATTTTTAAAGAATCAGTAAATTTTAAGCGTCTGATATCAGTAATATCCATAACTTCCACTTCTGAATATTTTTCATTAAACCATTGTTGATCTCTTTTTATTGATTCACTGTCAATATAGCTAAATAGATTCTTGAAAATATCTGAAGTCATATCAGATTTATAGTATAGGAAATTATTAGTGAGAATTCATTCTAATGTTAATCAATTTAGTTAATTAAATAACTTACTTGTCATATCAGATTTTTCCTCTTCTTCAACAAAACTCATAACTGATTTAGCGTAATTAGCAATCTTACTATATATATCATCACATTTTTCTAATGTGTAATTGTTTTCCTGAAAATTTTTATCCAAATAATTTAGTAATTTATTTCTTATCTCATCAATAATAATTTGTCCTTCATAATCATTGTTATCTTCTTCTTTATCAATATCTATTGGGAAATTATCTACAGGAATAATATCATTGCACGATTTAACTATTTCAGCAATTATTTCATTTTCAAACACATATTTTTGATCCCTTTCATGCTTGTTTTGAATTATAGTAACATATTTAAGTATACCGCTTTCGAAAATAATTTCTTTAAATAACTCAAGCATTATTTCTTCTCTTGTTGTAAAGCTTTCATCAATCAAAAATAAGATTTGGCTTATCCCTTCTGGCATCGAATCTGTTATTTTATTATAAATAACTTTTTCAATTGACCAAATTACAATTTCAATCACGTGATATTTCGTTCCATTCCATTTGAAATCTTTTTTTGATAAATCTTTAGTCTCGTTACTTGTACATCCGTTTTCAATATCACACAATATGCTGGATAATACTGATTTACCACTCAAAGTACCGTTAATTATCAGAAGATTTTTAGTTTTTTCTTTTTTCTCTTCTAGAATAGTTAAGTTTGGTAATATTTAGTGTAGAGAACATGTAATTAATTATTAATTAGTATATTAAACTTACCTCTTGGGTAATCAGATATATATAAGTCATCACCTTCCGAATTACTTTTGTCGATTGAAGATTGTTGATCAGATATATATAAGTCATCACCTTCCGAATTACTTTTGTCGATTGAAGATTGTTGATCAGATATATATAAGTCATCACCTTCCGAATTACTTTTGTTAAGTGAAGATTGTAGATCAGAAGAATTCTCAGTATTTAATTGATCTAAAATTTCATGTACTTTTTCAATATCAGGTCTTGATTCTGGGTCCTCATTCCAACATTCTTGATAAAGGTTTTGATACTTTGAAGGTGTGCCTTCAATTTGATCTTCTCTACCTCCATATTTAATGTGATATTCGAGTAAATCTCGTGAACAGTCAGAAAAAGGAATACGCCCACTTGAAATTTCCCATAATAAAACACCTAAACTATAGATATCGGACTTCTTATCTTTTTTATACTTTCTATTCTTAAAACATTGTGGATCAATATATTGAGTAATCCCCTTTTTATTACCAATTGAATTAGTTGTGACTTCTGCCAACTTTTTAGATAATCCAAAGTCTGCAATTAATAATCTTCCATTATTCACTAATATATTTTTTGAGTGCTAAAAAATAAATGACATTATTTATTAAATTTATCATCTGAGACAAAATCACAAAATAATAAAACAAAATTAATACGCCTTACCAAGTCTCTATGAATTATTTCTTTGGAGTGTAAAAAATTCAATCCACTAGTAATATCTAACGCCATTTGAATTTTATAATCCCAGTTCAAGGAAGCAAACTTATTTTCCAAATAATCTCTTAAATTTCCTTCATTGGCATATTCCAGAACCAAAATATAAGACTTAGAATCTAATAATTATGAACATAAATAAGTTGTATTGAACTATATAAATAAATTATTCCAAAAAAAAATAAACCTTTTGTTATTCCCAGAATACGATTGATGTGTGGATGATAATCAATCTCACGAAGGAGTTTTAACTAAAATAAAAATAAGCTTAATTTATATTTATGTACCAAGCTATTAATACTCTACCAACAACATAAAATTAACGATTTCTACCTCCTCGACAAACTCATTGTTTACATCTCTAAATTTCTCTTTTGAATTTTTTTTAACAATAAATTTTAATGCGACAAATCTTATATTATCCAATTTTGCTTTTATCACTTCACCAAAAGATCCTTCATCAATTTCTTCGATATAATTAAATTGATCGTGTTCAAAATAACGAATATACTCATTCTTTATCTTTTCCTCAATCCATTCTTTTACCAATGTCATTTTGTCATTTAAGTAATAATGGTAAAATTTTTATTTATTTTTCGAAAAAATTTTTTTTTATCGTTATGAATATTGGGATTTTTTTTTTTTTTTTTTTTTTTTTTTATTTTTTTTTTTTTTTTAAAAAATTTTTTTTTTTTTTTTTTTATTTTTGGTTTTTTTTTTTTTTTTTTTTTTTTTTGAAATTTTATTTCATTGCAAATAAGCCCATTAATGCAGCCCATTGATGTATACGTGTTGCAATTGGGCTATAACATATCCATAAGTGAATTAAAAAACTATGCATGTTGCCAATCTAATGTTGTGCTAGGACCCCGAGCAATACATAAAGAGGTAACAAGTGATCGGCACACATTTTCTACGTAGCCTAATTCTGGCCGGAGATGCATAATGCCAGTAGATTTTTTTTTTTAAGGTGGCACAAAACTTTGGCCGGCATTATAAAAAAGTTCTATAAATTATTTTGGACAATTCTACGCAACCTCGATTGTTATCTTTTTCAGTATTGCTGCCTGGCCTAGTTGCTTATTTAATAAATCAATTGTGATGACTTTCCAAATTAAAATTATTAAGTTTTGATTTCTAAATCAATCATAAAAATTAAAATTTTCTGATATTATTTTTATAGTCGTTATTTTAGCCACTAGTATAAATAAACGATTTTGCATTTAATATTAAAAGTTGCGCCACTAAAGATGCTCTTGGCACATTACTTTTTAAATTTCAGAAAAGGCTAACGTCACAACTATAAAATTTATTGAGCATTATACTTTTATGAATTGACTGTCGATCGTCACGTCGTCTCGACATTATAATTTGAATTGTGTAACATGGAAACGCAAGATATGTCTATTCCGTATTTATTATGGTTAGAATAATTTGATTGTCTTACTTGGCCAAATTACCATTCCCATTAGTCAAAGCTATCTGGTTAAGGCTATTTTTTACTTATCGATTTTTTTTTTCGACTCCATATAAACCAAGAAATTTGTTTAAAAATATTTTTTCCGGTTCTTTAGACTGAAATTTTTTTTTTTCAAGTTTTTTTTTTTTTTAAACTGAAAAAAAAATTGAATTTATTATTTTTCTTTTTCAACCGAAAAAAATTGACTTTTCAAGCCTTAAACCAAAAAAAAATTTTTTTTTTCTTCAAAAAAAAAATATTTATTTTTCAGTTTTTTTTATTTACTTATTAATTATTAATAAGGCTTTTTGCTACTTTTTTTTTTTATTATTAGTTTTTTATTATATTTATTTGTTTATAATTATATTAAATTATAGTTAATTTTAATTATATAACATAAAATCATTAAAATGTTTTAATTACCATATTGATTATAAATCATAGTAACTAATGCTGTAAATAGATATCGTAAAATGAGACGTTTTTTAAGGAATTTTATCATCAAATTGGATGATTACAATTTTTTAATTATAGATATTAGATATCCTTTAATCAGTTATGACAAAATATACAACGACATTTAATGTACAACGAACAAACATATTAAAATTTATAATTACAGTATTGTATTAGTTTGTATAATATTTTTTAATTGACATACTGTTCTTTCTTTATCGTTATAATTTGCCGATTCAAGTATAGTAAAACAGAAAAAAATAATGCATAGTAAATAAGAAATACGGATCTGGTTCATTTCATTTTACCAACAATCACTTTATCAATAAACATTTCAACAATATGATCATTACAGTCCCATTTTGATAGTGCGAAGTAATTAGAGAAAATTGAAAATTTTTTTATATGATGGTGGAAATAACAACCCTACAGAAATGAACTGCTTCGACTATGAATACTACTAGTTTTCGCCCAAAGAAGGAAACTGTGACTAAGAACAATAAATTCAACATCGGCTTATGATATAGAAAAGGATTTCATAATAAGTAACTATTTTACTATTTACTAAAAGTTTTTAACGCGTAGTAACTAGTATAATTGTAAGATTTGGGACTTATAAGTAAACTTTGAGCTTTAAAATTTTACAATAATAAAATTTTCCCATTACTCTTTAAAAAATCAATATGATATATTTATCATACTAATGTTTTACGCGTATATTAAAACGCTACATAATCACATCTGTAAATCCCTGAGATTATTTAGACGATCAGGAGAAAAAAAAAGTTAAAATAGATTAATAATATCGGTCATATCCACAATATATTAGCCGTATTGTTGACTACTTTAATCTTGTAATAAAAGTATAAATTACGCAGACAATGAATGTTATTTTTTATCGTATTCTTGTATTTTAAATATGAGTTTCATTTAAAAAATTCTCAATTTCATTATTGTTAATAACATACAACAATCATTATTAATAACATTTATTATTGTTGTAAAATATTCACAAGGAATTTCTTATATCCTTTGTCCTTTTGTTATACATTTAGATAATATTATTGTAGACTTAATTAGCAAAACAAAGAAATTCAAAAGTATTTGTCGTTATATGTAAAATGTAAATATAAATAAGCTCAAAAATCGTGTTTTTTTCTTACTATCAATTTTCTCCTTGCTTTTTAAATTTTCTTTCTAAAAAGATATTACAGTATACTTTATACACACTTATTGTATGTATAATTCATTAACAATCAATGAAAGAAAATTGGTATGGATATTTTCAAATTAAATTCATATTTTTAAGCAATATCATAAATAATGAGTTGAAAATCCAACATTTATTTATAGTCCAAAAAGCAATTTCCGGCCGAAATTTCCGAGAGACGGCAGCAAAACAAGATTTAGTCCCGGAAAGGCTAGCAAAACAAAATTTGGTTCTGGAAAGGTCAAAGTGGAAACCGGATTTGATTCTGGAAAGTGTTAAAGCGACATCAGTCAAACAAGATTTGTCCCATTTGTCCCATGGAAAAGTCAAAACAACATTGAACCAAACTTAAATTTTGTCCAGAAAATGCCAAAATTGAAAGTAATTTTTTTGGAAAAAATTTATGACAATATCAACTATATAACAAACAAGTATTATAATAATAAAATAACAGGTTTTAGTAGAAAATATAGATAATAACATTTTTTGGAACCATCCATAAAAATATATTTTATATATATATATATAACAAAAATTATGTGATAGTCATAAAAATTTCTATAAAGGTTAAGATAATTTTATTTGTAAATTAGAAAATTTTTTAAATTTATTACAGTCTTTACAAAATTTAATTATTATGTATTTCATCATTAAATAAATAAGTGTTGATTTTGAATATTTTGAATATTATTTAATTATATTAAATATTAACACATAATACAATTTAAACTAGAAAAATCTATACATAATTATTAACTTCAAATTTTAGAGAAAAATTATTCCAAATAATTATGTATTTATTATTGTTCATAAAATTTCTGTGTCTTATTTGTATTCATTCTGTTTATAAATAAATTATTTACCATAATTATAAATAACTGATCACGCTAGAAATTAAATGCTTATTGTGAGACGTCAATAATGCACGATAGTTACACAAATTATAAATTTATTGTTCATCCATAACATCTAATAAAATATTTAATTGTTGGAAATAATGAAATATTTATATACTTATTAATTTTACATAACAAAAACCTAAATAATATCATAGTATTTATTTTAGGTAAAAAAAAATTTTTACATTATAACAATTATAGCAACTCAGCAAATCATTACTAGAGATGCATGTTGGTACATTAGAAAGAACCTGTACAACAATGTGAATTGATGATCCCAACATTTTCTTATAAATTTACCACTGAGCCCCTTTCCCCTTAAAAAATTTTTTTCCCTTTATTAAAATATATTTTTTACTGGTTTCATTTTTAACTTTTTAACATTGAACATAAATAAAATTATTATATTAAAAGAATTCCAATGCTTTATTTTCATGTCCAATGGTTAATAAAGCATTACAAGACCATCTTGTACATTATATACATCTTATTGAACACTTTCAAGATTCAAACTGCATTATCTAATAGCCATTCTTGTATTATTTGTTATCTTCAACCATAAGCAATTGCTATTCCAATTTTATGGAAAAACCCTTGGGGATATAATAGTAATTAATCAATTCTTTTTACAAGAAGAAATTTATAACACTGTTAAAAAAAATGTGTCAAAGTAAATATTTATTAAAACCAAAGTTTATCTTGGATTTCTTTATGAATTGATATGCAATTCTACATACTTTTATGGATTATCAATTAGTCTTATAATTATATTATAATTATCAATAATTATGTACAACATAATTATGGATTGGCATATTTGTTCAATAAAATTTAAGATATTTTGAATGGAAAGATGATTTTGAAGACGAAACAATCACTTATTCATCTAGAAATGTATTTTTTATATATTTATCATTTGAACATACAATATTTCAAGAGTTACTTTTAACTTAAGAACTTTAGTGGTATGAGTTTTGTTTTTTTATGGAATAACAATTGAAATATTACAAATAGACTATGTTACATTAAAAGCAATATCAAAATGATGGCAGTGATCTCAAAGTTATTAATTATTATGAAAATTGTCCATCAGTAGAGTGCCTATCATTGTTTTGACCTAGCCTTTTGGCCTTACACATACTCCTGGAATTTTTCAGAGCAGTGTAAAAATTTAAAATTGGTATTGATCATAATTTCAAATACTGGCATTGTGGAAAATGAAGATTCCCATACCTGACTATTTGAGACAAAATAATGGATAATGATTAGAGCAATTCTATGAGAAATCTGATTTGTTGATGATCTAAGTATTCCGTTAAAAATATTTGCATCAACAAATCTGAAAAAAATCTGATTTGTTGATAACTGTTAAAAATATTTGCACCAACAAACCTAAGAGAAATCAGATTTATTGACAATTTAAATATTCTGTTAGAAATATTAGAATTAAAAAATTTAAGCATGAATCTGAAAAAAACATATATTTAGATATAAAATCAAACTAGCTTTAGTTAGATATGATAAATCCAGCTTCCTTGATTTATTATATCTGGTTTGTTTTAATATTTGGATTTAAATATGAATAATGATTACCAGATCTCTAGTTTTAGTATTTCAAATGGATTAAATGTTGATTATAAATAAAGTTAATAAAATTTATTTATTCTGCTTAATATTTTAAGATATTTTTATTTTCATATTTTAATAATAAATTTGCTGCATGAATGTTTGTTTATTTATGAATCAAATCAACTAAATATTATAAATTAAAATTTATGATAAATATGAAATGTTATAAGAAAATTACAACATATTTTTGATTGCAATTTCCATCACAACTTTTATGTGACATTATGTATAATGGTGTAGTTTGCCAAAAAATTCAGCCAAAGGTGCAGTAAATTTTTGGCTAAATGCACTTTTTTTAAATAATAGTGTAGTTAGCCAAAATATTCAAATAGCAGTCATTGCTCATGTAACCTCCTAATTCACTTCATCAGAAAATTTTTTGGGGAGCAGATCTGCACAGATTTTCAGAAATTATATCTGCACAGATCTTATACCCTGGCGCAAAATATTAGAGGAAAAATCCAATAAAAAACTGTGCAGATTTTATAAATAACAAAGTTCTGTGCAGATTTTTAAATAAAAAACCTTCAAAATATCTTAGCAATTTTTTTTAGTAAAAATCTGCGTCACAACAATACAAATTAATTTATTGCATTAATTACTAATTTATTGAAAATTAGTTGCATAGTAAACTCTTTCCACATATATTATTTCATTCTATATGTAAATCATACATTATTTGCGAATGAGTATGATTCCAACATGCTTATATAAGATACACAGAAGAATCTGCTATCCAACCTTTTGTGAAGAATCATTTGTGCACTTTATTCAAAAGCATTATATTAAAGGTCTTTCAATTATACTCCCTCAAGAAGAACTAACTCATATAATGCTCTATCAAAGAAATTTATTTACACATCACATCAAGAGCACCAACAATGACTCATAAGGTGTTAAAATTTAAAATAGTAAAGACTAAAGCTCTGAACAATTTGGGCTAAACCCAGGAACTGATCTAAAATCAGCTCAAAATTTGGTTCAGTTCAGTTTGGGTATTAGAACTGAAAAACTAGCAGTTTGGTTCAGTTTAATCTGATTTTTAAAAAAATGTAAAAAATTGAATAACTGGTAATTGAGTGATCATACAAAGTTGAAACATATATCATTGGATTCCTTGCAATGAGATGCATCGAATGGTGGCAATATTTTGTATCTAGCATCGATAGATCACAAGTTAGATCACACCAAATGTTTTATAAAAAATTAGCATTAGAAAGCTACCTATCGATGCTAGAGACATTATCTTACCATCATTTGATGCGTCTCAGTGAGGAGAATCCAATGAATATTAATTCGTCTATATATGATTACTGGATGGTGAATAATATCAAATTTCACATTTTATAAAAATTTTCAAGCGTTAAAACATTAAAATGCCAATACATGTATTTATTAGTTATCTAATGGTCATACAAAGATGATTAAGGGCTTATTAGATTCATTTCACTGAGGCGTCAAATGGTGGTAAGATCATGTCTCTAGCATCAGTAAATAGCTTTCTAATACTAATTCATTAAAATTATTTAATATTAGTTAACTTGTGTTCTATAAATGCTAGAGACATGATCTTACCACCATTTGATGCATCTCATTGCAAGGAATCCAATAATATATGGTTTAACTTTTACGATTGCTCAATCACTAGTTATTCAATTTTTTGCATTTTTTTTAAAAATTAGATTAAACCAAACCGAATCACCAGTTTTTTGATTTGGTTCTTACAGATTTTGGTTCTAATCCAAACCATCTATAATTCAGACCAAACTGATCCATTCAGAGCTTTAGTAAAGACCTTCTAGTAAACTTTCTTATCTATCATAATTTCATCATTGTTGTAATAATAATTTTCATTATTCTGATAAACAAGAAGAATAAAGTATATATTCAAAGAGCTTCTCAATTTTTTTTCATTTTTTTCACATACAAAAATAACAGAAAACAAAATCATATTATTAATTTTTTTAATATATTTACATCAATAGAAAATAGACAAATAACATTTATCACTAGAAAGTTATTGGGTTCTCAATAAAACATTTTTGCATAATCAATCCATTGTCAATAACAATCACTCATACATTAAATATTATCACTAAAGTTGCTTGCCGAAACCTGTTTGGCCTAATGCCGAAAGGTGAAACCTCTTATATAGTGCTAAAACGCCGAAATGCTGAAACTGCAAAACTTGTCAAAATTGTGAAACTGCTGAAACATGCCAAAACCTCTATAATAGGTTTCTCCGTAGTTTCGGCATAGTTGATCATAAGATTTGCATATAGTTACGCCAAGTTACACCAATTAATAATATAATTTAGATGATCAAATAATCTACAGATAAAAGATTAAACTTCAATATTTTACCGTCATCTTAGTTCTTTTAAGCTTTATCTAGTGTTAAAATTTTCATTTCTAACT
>QZLH01001544.1:9156-22717 GCA_003833135.1 Oehlia diaphana
CTAATTGGAATAGTAAAATTTTACTTAGAATCGGAACATGATCAGCCTTCGGCCGATCATTTATCCAATCCTAGTAAAATTTTACTTATTCCTAATTAGCCAGGAGATAAGTAATACATATAGTAAACTGCAATACAAATAGTAAATTCAGTGACCAAATCGTATAAATTTCGTGATAAAATCAGTAATCAAATCATGTAAATTCCATATGAATCCCGTGCAAATTCTGTATCCAAACCATATTTTTAGAGATACGGAATTGTGCATTTTTCCGTATCCTATTATGATACGTTATTTCTAAGGAAAAAAAATCGTATAAAAACTTTATAAAAAACGTATCCAATTTTTTTATAGGGCTTCTCTTTTTTTTTAATATTAATTTATATTGCGACTTCTTTTGTTTTTTTTAACAATTGCTAATTTAGCTTTCTGTTTATAGTCAAAATTTCTTATCCAAAAATAATTGGATTTTATCTGTATAAAATGGTTTCATATTTGCATTATACTCTGGAATTACTCACAAACTTAGAGTAGTTATATTGCGTAATAAATGAGACTTAAAAGTTTATTTCCTTATTATAATAACTACTTCTCAACATGCGGTATATATAATAAAATTTTTGAGTCATAAAATTTTTACTAATAAGCATTTTGACTATTCTAATTTTCTTTATGTGGTTGAATTCGTAAGTGACCAAGATTACATATTGATACCACTGGATAAAGTTTTGATGGTAAATTATTCCATTCTGATACTTCCCGATACCTTGTGTCATTGACCGTAAAAGCACAAGTTCTTTTATTCATATCAAAATGAACAGTAACTTTTGTGCCATCTCCAAATGGAGGACAATAATTTTCTATGCTAATTCCATAATTATAAACACAACCACTAGAACCTAATATCCATGCAGTACGATTGTTTCCTACAAAGACTTCAGAATTAAAATTATCTGATGCACATACTCCTATCCAGGCATAATTACAACATTTCTCAATAATAACATCCCATTCAAAAATATCTTTATTTTCTAATAACATTTTAGCTCTAACACTTTGACATGAACTAAGATAATTTGCAGCACGTACAATTTTTCCGTTATCTTCAATAATAAGTTGTGACCCACATGCTGTTTCATCCCAAACATAGTCAGTATCATTAATTATATTTGGTTTCCCACGGATATCACTATAATCCAAACTCTTTAATAATGCTATATTTCGATAAACACTTAAAATTATTTCAACTGGAATTATTTCTAGTGGCTCAATAAAATTAACTAATATCTGACCTTTAATTCGCTTAAAATCAATATGTTTAATCAAAGGTTCCATTTCTTTAGCAACTTTTTGATGATCTGTTATAAATTTATTTTCTACTTCAAATATATTCTCTATTTGGTCTAAAGTTGGTAATAGCTTCATAAGGGATTCATATGCATCATTTGAGACTTGTTTTGCTGCTAGAATTGCGCTATACCGAAAAACTTCATATTCCCTGGTTACAAATGGTACTTCTTTTCCATATGTTATAGATAAAAAATATTCAAGACCGGTAATAGATAATCGACCAAATTCAATGTTATTTAATGGTATAATTGCTACTGCTTCAACCAATAAATTAAGCAAAATGTTATCTTCTGTTAATGGCATTTTTTCTGAAACATTTGATAATAATTCTGGTGAATAATTTTTTGATAAATTAGTATTCTTAAACGTTTTTGTAATAAAATCCTGAAGGTCGGTTAATTGAAAATAATTTGCAGCGTAAAAAGCTTCAACTGTATTATCTTTTGTTAAAGATTCTTCTTTAACTGACCCTGTATAAATATATTCTAATATAATTTCCATTCCAGCAGAATTAATTTTTGGAAAAGAAATTTGGTTTTCATAAGTTTCCTTCATTCCATTATAAAGTAATCTATCAAATACTTCGGACCTTGCTGCTAGAATTGCTCTACAGCTATGTAATTTCTTTCCATCTTCGCATAAGATTTCTACATCACTATATTTTGGATTATTTATTAATAATCTTAAATCTTGTTCCAATGAATACCCTCTCATCATTTACAGAAAAAATTTTTTTTAAAAAATAAAAAAAAAAATCCTAATTTTTGCTTAAAAAATGCGCTATTTATATTTGTATCATGTCGCACTATTAAGTTTTGTAAAAAAAGGAAATGTTTGGACGTACAAGTATATCATTAAATTTTCACTGCGCCTTCAACGTCAGACAAAAAGTTTATTGATTAATACTATATTGAATTGAATGAAATTACTTTTGTTTAATCTAATGGTATTCTCAAACAATATGATTACTCTTTTTAGGACCGTTTTAATTTATTTGCTGTATATATAATTAAAAATTATAGAGCAATTAAACTTGAAACTTTTTATATCGATCTTTTCGGAAAATAAATTTTTTTTGTTTATAATGCATGATCTTAATAACTAATCTAAATTTGCATTTATCTAATGTATTTATTACATTTATTGAATCTTTTTTTTTTTTCAGAAAAATTATTAGAATTAAGCGTTTAAAATATTTATTCTTTCAATACCATTTAGTATACTAAAAAAAAGGCAAAATAAAGGTGACATACAACTTACACGCTATCTTTAATAATTGACTCATTCCAAACATAATTGCATAATTGTATAAAGGTTTTATTTAATTAGCTAATTTTTTGATCGATAATGATCGATAATAAATATTTAGTTTACTTAAAAAGTATAAAAAGGTTCGATGGGCAATCGCCCAAATTCAAAATTATTATTTAATTAAGTAATTGTTATTATGAAGCCAAATAGTCATCAGATACAAATAATTATATTGCATCAATATCTTTGAGATATTTTTGACACCTTATGTCATTTAGATTAAATATTAAATTTTATAGATAAGATTACACTGTTACTATAATAAGGTAGCCTATTGTGAAGTATGATCTTGGACGTTTACATAATAACACAGTTATTGGATATATGTATTGAAATATCATCCAAATCGCTTCGCAGTTCGGAACATCCTTATCTCATAACTAATATCTACTTCTTCAACCGATAAATTAAAGAACTTCTAACATTTGTTGAAGAGTTTCTTTAATAGGTCCTGTATGAACGTATTTTAATATAATTACCGTTCAAAAGAATTAATTGTTGAAAATGAATTATTTTTTCCATTTTTTCCAAAAAAGTATTATATACACTTAGTTTTTAATCTTGTTCTAACAAATATCCTCTTAACAGTTAATATCTATCGATAGCAATGTTTAACATCGGTAAGCGATTATTTTAAAATTATAAGTTTATACTCATGACCTAAATGATTATGATACGATCTACTCATTTGATTACGGTACGTTCAGATTTACCCAAAAATGTAAAATAAATGTTCACCATTAATTATTTGTTATATTGTTTTGAATCGTACCTATAAATAATGACCATACCTTACCTTTCAAATAATATCGCACCATAATTAAATACTATATACTCATAAATGATAGAATGAATTTTTATGAAGTCAATATAATTTTAACTTTTGTAATGATAGAATTAATTAGAGTTTAATAGACTTATGTAATTGAATACAACCAAGTTTATAATTTGAACTCAATCAAATAGTTGATTTATACTTTTATTGCCAATTTACAAAGTTCTTTAAATATTAATTGCATCAATACCTATATTTTGGAAACAATGAAGTCTCTTTCTTTAATTTATTTCCATAGTTTTAAAATGTTATCCCGAATCTTAAAATGTGAAATCTCATTTAATTAGCATAAATTACAAATTTATACAAAATATTCCTCTTATAAGATGAATATTTTGAAAGACTCAGAAAAATATTTGTGCAGCAGTTATATTATATAATGCTAGCCACTATCGATGACATACCTGAGCATCCAAAAATTAAATTATTACAATTTTACTTAATTATTTAAAAATACCAATGCCGTAATTATTATCCTTGAATCCTGATTTCGTGATGACAAATATTAAGCCAGTTTTTACGGTTACAGCATTCGTTATAAAAAGTTGCATCATAACAGCATTGTAACATATTCCGTCGCAACCGTAAGTATATTTCGACAGAATTATATCAGATATTGAGAATATATTCAGCAAAAACTAAAAAATAAATAATTTCTTGTGATTTATAAGAAATAGAGAATATCATTCCACTTAGTATGCATAAAATGAGTTATGAGAGTCATAAGGAACAAATATGTATTTAATTTGATCTTTATCTTTATTTTATTTTTTTGAATGTCTAGTCATAGTACATGATTAATAAAATCAAATAATGATTGTAGCTCAGATAGAAAGTTTCCATAGTAAATACTGAAAGATTGAATTAACCGTTGCATTTTTAAAATAAAAAATCATTATTCGAATCAAATCATTTCAACTAGTTCCATCCTTTAAATCCTTTAAATAAAGGCTAGTTTAAGATCAGTAAAAAAAAAAAAAATACATTTCATCGTTCGCAAACTGAGATTTTGAGATTTTAATATTTCAATATTTTTAGGGAAATTGTTGATATTGTCAATTAACTTCAAATGACTCGCTGAGTATGTAACAACAGGCAAAGATTGTAATTATAAATATACAAATCTTAGTTTGCCTGATCTAATCTATATTGAAAGTCGCCATCTCTTATGATGATATTTTAATAATGTCGCATCTTCCACTTCAAAACTTCTAAAGCCTATTCAGGAATTATCGACCAAATAGTCAATAACATAACCAAAAAAATAAAGGTTTTCCAGATCTGAAAGTTTTATAAAAAAAGATATACTTATAATGTGAAAGCGATTAAATATTCAAAAAAAAAAACACAAGGATAAAAGTCCTTAAAAATAAATTACTTTAATTATATTTTATTATGAGTGCAAAGTATTTTTTGGCTGTCTTAAACTCTCCAAAACAAAATATTTACTTCTAATAATACACTCTTTGTCTGGTCTTTTTTATACAGTAATTCATATTTGTAATTTCAATTTCGTTTAATCATACTAGCATAAGTAACATAAACTCAAACAATAAGAATAAATATATTTTTTTTTTTGCACAGTAATATGACTTGATTGATAGTTTCTATTAAGAGTTTATCCAAAACAATCAAAACTGCTATATTATAGCCTTTATCAAGCTATCTTCATTATAATAATATTTTTAAACTTTCCTTTTACTATATTATATTTTTTTGATGAGCCTGAATTCGAACGCGCCCAGGACGAGACAATGACACTACTGGATAAAGTTTTTCTGGTAAGCCATCATGTTCTAATGTCTCCAGATACTTTATACCATTGATTGTAAAAGTACAAGCTCTTTTATTCATGTCTAAATGAACAGTGATTTTTGCACCATTTCCAAAATTAGGACAATAATTTTTCTTTCTATAATTACCACCACTGCTAATTACCCATGTAACGGAAGGCTGATTTCCTGCATATTCTTCATAATTAAAATTTTCCGCTGCACATACTCCAACCCAAGCAACTTCAACTTTCTCAAATATTATATCCCATTCATATATACCTTTATTTTCTAATATCATTTTAGCTCTAACATTTTGATGCGAATTAAGATCATTCGGTGCACGTACAACTTTCCCATTATCTTCAATAATAAGTTTTGGTCCACATGCTAACTCATCCCAAATAAGATCAGATTCTTTTATTCTATAAATTGGTATTCCTCGACTATTATTCAAATCTGAAATATTTAGTAGGGCTTTATGTCGGTAAACACTAAAAATTATTTCGTCTGGAACAATTTTTAATGGTTCGATAATATCAGCTATTGTTTGAGCATTAATTTGATTAAAATCAATAAATTTAATAAAAGGTTCCAATTCTTTAGTGACTTTTTGATGATCGATAGAAAATTCAAATTCTATTTCGTAGCAACTCTCCATTTGTTTTAAAGTTGGTAGCTTTTTCTTAAGAGTTCTATATGCATCATCAGAAACTTGTCTTGCTGCTAGGATTGCACTATACCGAAAAACTTCATATTCTCGAGTTGCAAAGGGTATATCTTTCTTCTCGCGTGTGAAAGATAAAAGATATTTAAGACCTGCAATAGACAATCGATCAAAATTAACATCATTTAATGTAATAGATGCCACCTCTTTGACCAATAAATTAGCAAGAATATTGTCTTCTGTTAATGGTATTATTTCTGCAACTTTAGATAATAATTCTGGTGAATAATTTTCTGCATAATTCATCTCCAAAGTATTTTTGATAATTTTTATAATAAAATCTTGTAGTTCAAGTAATTGAAAATAATCTGCTGCGTAAAAGGCTTCAACCGTATTATCTTTTGTTAAAGATTCTTCTTTAACTGACCCCGTATATATATATTCTAATATAATTTTCATTCCATTGGAATGAATTTTTGGAAAAGAAATTTGGGTTTCGTGACTTTCTTTCATCTCATTATAAAGTAGTTTATCAAATACTTCGGATCTTGCTGCTAAAATTGCTCTACACCCATATAATTTCTTTTCATCTTCACATAAAATTTCTACATCACTATATTTTGGATTATTTATTAATAATCTCAAATCTTGTTTTAATGAATATCCTTTCGTCATTTTTTAGGGAAAAGAATTTTTTTTTTCTTTCCTAAAAAAAAATATACCTATATAAAATTAGATTTGTACCATGTTGCACTAAGACATGAATAAAAGGAAATGTTTTGACGTACAGTCGTACCAGTATATATCGAAATTTTGCTGCGCCTCTAGGGTCTATTCGACAATCACGTGATTTTGTTTCAATTTTCTGTTTAACCTGTTTCCAGGGGTATACGATACTTATTCTGTTCTCCTCTCACCAGCCTCACCAGCCCCAGCCTCTCAAACTTTTTATTTTTTTATATATCAAGTTTAGAAACTAAATATTTTCAACCACCAACTTAAATGTGCTGTATTATATGTAAATTAATAATATTTTTCATAAAATTTAATAATAGACGCATTTTTTGTACGGAGATTATTTATTTTAGCAAAAATAACAATTAACTTGACCTTTGTCAAATAAGCAAAGATGTTAACTACTCAGATATTAGTTTATACTAAACTAGTTTGCATATTCATAAAACTATACTCATTTTTTGAACATTTCAATAAAGGCCCTTTATGACATTATTGGAGTATTTAAGTACTTTGAGTGAATAAAACTAGCTTTTATCAAAGAAGTAAAGTTGTTCTATAGGCATAAACTATGCGAATAACATTTGAGTAAACATTTATGGAACTGTTGTTATTTTTACAATAAAATTTACTGTGCGCTTATATACTGTTCATTTTACAAAATAATTTCTGCGCTTTAGTTTAGAACCATGCTGTGCACAATTGCTTTTGTCATATAAGTAGAATTGTTCAGAAGATGTGAGATACTTAGATACAAAAAAATTCTTAAACTAATTTTATCCAAAATAAAGTACTAGCGTCTATTTATTATAATTTTAATAAACAATATAACTATAAAGCATTTTATTGATTTAAAATGGTAATATTAAAATGTCAAAACTTTGAGTCTTTGATATTTGAAATTAAAATATTGTAAAATTATTCTTATCATTTTTTCGCGCGCGCGAAATAAAGATATGTATTATTTTGTATAATTGTAATAATTGTACCACACTTTGAGCCAATCATTTTTAGGAAAAAGGGAATATCCGATTCTATATCATGTGATCTGAAATTCAGCCAATAAAAAACTGTGATTTCTTATATAAACTTTAGCGATTATGATAATTCGGGCTGGCATTATCACAATGCATGGAGTCGGCCCGAATTATCATACGTTCTGGCCAACTTATTTTGTTTCAAATTTGTATCGATCATATGAAAATCATGCAATTTCAAATGCTTATAACCTTTTACATAGACCAGTAATTTGATAGAGCTTATCTCAAAGAATTAAGTTACCAATTTATTTTTTCTAAATTGTATTTTTTTTAAGGAATTGAAAGATTTTTAAGTGTTACATTTTTTATTCACCATATTAAGGAAAAATTCCCTATCAAAAAACTTCTCCCCATTAAAAAAAATTCTCTGATGAAATTCTCTATCAAAAACATTCCCAACGAAAAAAATTCAATAAAATTCTCCGCCAAAAAAAAATATTACTCATTAAAAATTACCAACAAAATGAATATCAAGAAAGTTCTCCAATAAAATTCTCTAATGAAATCTCTATCAAAAATTTTAAAACTGCGCCAAATAACTTAAAATCATGTGAATATGCATCAGTAAACTGATCTTTTCAGCACTAAGCTGATCTTTTGTCAAACCTGGACTTTAGAACTATGCAAACTACGCAGCCTTTCTAAGCTGCCTTTTTTGTCAGTTCGTTTAATATATTTGTATAATTTCGGAATTAGAAATCCGGGACAACCTTTTCATTTTATTCCCTTTTCGTACAAAATTAAAAAAATATTATGACTGATATTCGAGAAGACGTTGTTTGGGCTGCTCTTAATAGAACGTATTCATTATTAGATTATAGTATTCATAATGATCTAGAAAAACAACATAAATTTAAAAAACAAACTGCTCTTGCTGATAAATCTCTTGCAAAAGATGAAATATCTGAAGTAATGAAATTATTAACTAAAGATTATGATAACCAAAAAATTATTTTTAATGAAGGAACAAAAAGAATTTGTGAGCATTGTCAAGATGAATGTTTTGCTACATTATATTGTGAACATTGCGTTCGAAATTATTTAAAAGAAAATTTTTCAAATTGGACATCTGGAAATTATGACATTGATAATTTAATACAAAAATGTCAAATGAAAACATTTAGACCGGATATGATAGTTGAATGGATCCCATACAATAAAATACAAAATGTTAAATATTTAACTAAAGGTGGATGTTCTGTTATTCATACAGCAGAATGGATAGGTGGAGGATATTATGAATGGGATTTTAAAGAAAAACAATTAACAAGATACGGAAATCATGATGTAATACTTAAAGAGTTAGAGAATGTTGAAAATGCCGATAGAAGTTGGTTTGAAGAGGTATGTAATTAAAAATATTGTATTGTTAATTTTGAAGTTAATTAATAATTATATATATTTTTATAGAGCATATCTCATTTAACTATAAGTAATAAATGGGCAGGTGTAGTACAATGTTTTGGTTTAACAAAAAATCCATCAAGTGCAAATTATATGCTTGTAATGAATGAAATGGAAATGGATTTAGGAACGTACCTGAAACAAAACCATAATCGACTTACATGGAAAAAAAGGATACAAATTGCTTATGATATAATAGATGGTATTTACAGAATTCATGGAGAAAAAGAAATTCATCGTGATTTACATTCTGGAAATATCTTAGAATATGGTGAAAGATTTCATATTAGTGATCTTGGATTTTGTGGACCTGTTGATAAGCCATTAAATAGTATATATGGAAATCTTTCTTATATGGCACCAGAAGTAATTATTGAGAAAAAAACTAGTTTTAAATCTGATATTTATAGTATAGGCATACTTATGTGGGAAATATCATCTGGACAACCACCATTTGTTAATCGTGAACATAATTATTATCTTGCAATGAATATTGTAAATGGAATGAGACCAAAAATAGTACCAGAAACTCCTTCGGAATATAAAAAATTAATGGAACAGTGTTGGGATGCTGATATAACGAAAAGACCTGATGCTTATACATTAATGAGTGAAATTAAACAATTATTATTAAAATTTCAAAGAAATCAAGATGAGAGCCAAAAGCAAATAAGTTCCGATCAAAATTATCAAATATTAAATAATTACTATATTGATTCTATGGACAAAAATTATACTAGTTTTATTTGCAGATTTGAAGATTTTCCTGAACCAAAAAATGCAACAGAAGGTATAATATTATTTTGAAACATTATATTACTTTAAAGAATATACTAACATTTATTATTTTTCATTTAATAATATTATAAAATAGAAGAACAAGAAGGTAGTGTATATACAATAATTTGTTAATACTTTAATACAATATCTAACTCAAATTATTTGATAATTTTATAGCATTTCATAGTAGACCTTATAGTTTTAACATTCCCAATAATGGTAGAGTATTTTTAACTTTAAATTAATATAAATTGACTTTAATCTTATTTTTTTTTATCTTAGTTGATAACTTTTATAATCCAAGTAATGGGGAAAATATTAATATAAAATCAAATAAATATATACAGTACCCGGAAAAAAGTCAGTAGGCAACCGTAAATTTCAATAATCGTTACGAAAATATCCTTCTGTATAAAGTTAATTTTAATAATTAACTCGTCTTTTGTGTAATAAGTAACGTTAATCATCTAGATGAATTGTACTTGTTCTAAAAATTACATGAATTTTTGGAAAATTTGATTGAAATATTTTATGATTTATCAAATAAATCAGATTTTTAAATGGAAATTATTTGAGTATAACGTATCATTATACTTCATTTTTTAAATGCATTAATTCGGCCCAATTTTTTTTTATGAAAACTTAAGATTTTGATAATTATTTCTAACTTTTTTTATTGAAACCAGAACTCAAGCTCATAAAAAGGAATATACTTGAGCAAATTCCATTTGCCAATGAAGTTCGCAAAATTTGGCGTATAAGCATCTGATGAGAGATTTCAAACATTTAGAAATAATATACTCAAAAGTACATACTGGAACAAAATTTTCCATGAAAGTTAAAATCGACTATTACTTTTTCTTCAGAACGTCTATTTTTTTCTAAAAAAAATAACGTAGAATTCCTGTAAGGTAAATAAATAGGGTTAAAAAATGTAAATATAATTACATATTTTATGTGACACAGTTAACTTCTGATGTAAACATTAACCAAACAAATAAAGGAAATGTAGGAATTATAAAATAACGAGGTTTTTACCAAAAATCATAAGTTTTTTTAACCTTTTTAACTTTTTTTCTTTCTTCAATAAATTTCATTAATGATGGCTATTGAAAAATTTTTATCGCGTGTCGGTATTGGAATGTACCGTATGTGTTTAGGAAATAAATTAAATGAAATTGCTCTATTTAAAGCTTTAATTAAGGAAACTGATATAAATGTAATTGACACTTCGACCAATTATTGCGATGGAGAAAGTGAAAGTTTAATTGGAAAAGCTTTAACGAGATCTAATAATAAACTTTTATCACGTTCTGAAATATGACTTGCAACTAATATGGGTATTCGAAATAATATGACTTTGTATCAGGATGGTTCATTTAAAGTATGAAGTTACAAATTTTGTTTATTTTTAAAAAAAGGTAATAATAGAAATTAATTAAATTGTGGTTGCTAGAATATTCCGGATGAACATATGTACGTTATTCTCCTAATTGATTCCATTGCATCCCATCCAGAATTTATGAGGTACGAATAAATTAAGAGTAATAAATTAAATTGGGAGTAAATTATGTGAAGTAATTAAGAGTAATGAGAATAAATTGAAAGCGAATTAAGTGAGTGAGGACCCAGAAATATATATATAGGGGTCAGGTGATGAAAAAATTTTTTTACTATGAGCTGTACGCATTTTTTTCAGGGCCGGAATTATGATAATGTCAGTCAGTTACTATAATAGGAAATAAGATTCCGACTGGAATTATCAAAAATTATCCAAAAAAGGAATGATTTTCATGATTTTTTTTAGTGCAAACTCTGACCCTTTTATATATATTTCTGGGTCCTAGTGAGTGGTAGTAAATTACGAGTTGAATTGAGAGTTAAAGTGGGAGTAAATCGAGAATAAAAATTGAGGGTAATTAAAAACAAATTAAAGTGAGAGCGTAGTAAATTAAGTAAATTAAGAGTAAAATAAGAACAAATTAATTTGAGAGTAATTAAGATTGAGAGTAAATCGAGAGAACAAAGTAAAGTTGAGAGAGTAAATAAGAACAAATTAAATTTGAGAGTAAATAAGAGCAAACTAATTTGAGATTAATTAAATTAAGAGCAAACTAAAACTGAGAGTGAATTATATTTATAACCTTTTTTTAATTTTTCATAGGGATCGATTAACCCGCAGCCTATCGTGTTGATATCTTGTTCATTCATAATCCAGAATATTTTCTTACGGATAAAATTAAATCTTAAAATGAAAATGTGAAAGGTTTGATTGTTAAACTAAAACTTTGTAGTAGTACTATATTAACTACAATATAATTTGTTTTTTTTCTTATACTGTAATAGAATATCAAAATCAAATGTTGGATCGAATCAGTCAAAGCAATGGAAGAAGCAATTCACAAGGGGCAAATATTATCTTAGGCATTAGCTCCAACAGTTTTCCTTTAGCTGAAGATAATAAACACTTTTTGCCTTTTTATGATCTAATCGATCGTGCAAAGGAAGCTTCAAAACGCGTAATTACTGCTGTACATCAGATGCCCGCCAATTTATTGGAAAGATACGGGTTAACCGCTGCAAAATGGGCAAAAACAAAACGGATTAAAAGTAATTAAAACCCTATAATTTATTTAATGTAATAAATTATATAAATTGAGGCATTAACCTTTTGTATTTGCCATCTTTTTTTTATTAAAGGTGTCTATTAATAGACCTCTTAATGCCGTGCTTTTAATTCAGACGGTGCCTTTAGTTTGGCAAGTTATCCTAAAGCAAATTATGAAACTATTAAATCCTCCACAGTATCTTATCTCAAAACGTTAAGCCAAGAAAGGGTGTCAATGTCAATTCATTCTATTCTAGAATTGATTAAACGGGTGGATAATAGACTTCCTATTATTAAAATGTACTGTGGATCACAAGCTGTTAGAAATTATATAATTGAAAAACTTAATATTGAGGAATTTTTATTTTAATAGCGGTGTTGTAGATGTGGTATTGATGGGAATGACTCGTCAAAAATATTTTGATTTTGTAAAAGAATGATTAAGCATTAAATAACTGTTGTAGTTGTAGACTTGTAGTGTTTGGTTATTCAAGTTTTTTTAAGTTGCCTTTTAAATTTGACTCGCGCGCAATGGCCAACAGCATTTTTAAAATATTTTCATAATTGTACATTTTAAGAGTATCTCCATAATTATTAGACAATAGTATATATGACGAAATTAAAAAATTACCTTATTTATGTACTTTTATAATCGACGAAATTTACGGTGTACCGTTTGGACCAAAAGTGACAAAATTATGAAAATCGAAATTTCGAAATTCTGAAATTTTGAAATTTCGGATTTTGAAATTTTTGATTTTTGAAATTTCCTTTTATGTGAAATTCCCTTTATGGTAACGATCTACGTTACACAAATTTCCAAAATGAGAATTTTGTGTTATGGAATTTCCTGTTTTGGAAATTTGTGTAACGTCGATCACCACCATAAAAGGGAATTTCACATAAAAGGAAATTCGTAAAAGGAAATTTCAAAATTTCAAAATTTCAAAATTTCAATTTTTAAAAGGGTTTAAAATTTGTGCGCACCCGCGCATGTGCGCACCCCCACGTGATTTATTAATTTTATAAAATTTAATTGGCTAGTTAAGCATACAATCA
>QZLH01001546.1:0-28128 GCA_003833135.1 Oehlia diaphana
GAAAATGAGGAGGAAGAATTAGAAATAATTGATATAAATGAAGATGAAAATTAATTATTTTGCTTTACTTGCTTTATTTGTAAATGTTACTCTAATAAATAAATCATAGGTGCTTATTTTCGGGGGTGCTAATTTTCGGGAGTGCTTATTTTCAGTTTGTGCATGAAGTCGTGCAAAGTTTGGGGGGGTGCTTAATTTCGGGGGGTGACTAATTTTGGAAAAATACGGTATTTATTTATTATATTTACTATTTTAAAAGTAAAAAATTATAAAATTGAAAAGTATTATTATACTATTTACATTATATTAATAGTACTTTATGCATAATATTTTAAATACAAATATAAAGTCAAATTAATAGTTTAAAAAAATTCTTTTAGTAAATTGTTTATTGATAAATTAAAAAAGTAAAATAGAATGTAATTCTTTAATCAATTTATATTTTATGAGGCTATCATTTTGAGGGTGACACATAAAATTTATAAACAGATCCAATTTATAATCATAATCAAAATATCATTTTTTAAATAAATACAGTACATATGACAGTGATTTAATAATTTAATATCAAAAACAAAAAATATACAATTTAGATAATAAAAAAAGAAATTTTTTGTATGTGACGTAATCTATGTTCTAACAGCTCCTTTCCTTCCCGGTGGTTTAGGTCTAGAAAATGATTTTGGTGCAGTATCAATCACTGGATATAATTCTTCCAAAATGTATTCTTTAGTAAGTTCAGCAGGCTCATTCGTTTCCAGCTATATAAAGGTAATTCAATTAGTTATTGCTTTAATAGCTAATAAAAAGCTTTTAAAAATTATTTACCTTTTTAGTGATCGTGATGTTGGCTTCACTTTCACCAAATGTAATCACGGAACCTCGACATGAAGAATATAGCATGCGCTCTCGAATTTTTGAATTCTGGGGACAGATATATATAAAAACTAAAAAAAAAAATGAATGCTAATATAATTTATGACCAAATCATTAAAAATTTTATTAATAATTACTATTGGATCTAACGTCCTGTCCGTTATGCGTATGCTGATATACGTAAAAAGCAAATCTTGGAGAGTCGGTAGGAAAAGAGCTTGAAAGGTCGTTAATATCGATCTTTCTGGCTTCATCAAGTTCGATCTTTTCTTTATCAGTATCCAATGACTATAAGTGAATCAACATATAAAACAGGTTATAATCATCACAAAATCCTTGAAATATCAAGAATATAATGACACTTACTAGTTTAACAAAATTATTTGTTAAATCAGATTGTTGCAAACCTTGTATAGCTTGCACTGCTTCATCAGACATTGGAAAAGAAATTCCCGCAGCATGAGATTTACGTGCCGAATAACTAAATGCATTCGCGCTAGCCTGTCATATAATAAAAGAAAACTTAAAACAGTTGAAAATAATTAAAAATTAAGTCAAACATCTTTACTTCGGCAATTTTCACTTCGGCTAATTCCTTCTCGCGTGCTGTTAATGGCGCTTCGGCATCCTGATGTTTTTTATGCTTTTGATATCCTTCTAGTGTAAATTCAGACTATATATAATATAAATAGTAAAGATAAATAATAAATAAAATGTCATCATAGGTTACAGGCTGGAAGGATTTAAGAATATTTAACTCACTACTGTAGTACCATACATAGAATCAACAAAGTGAGTATCTCCTAACTCTTTTGATAAAGTCGCACGTGTCGACGCATACAACATTTTATCTCTGACCTAAATTACAATTCGAAAACTGTTAAAAGAACATGAATAAATTTTATAAAAATAGAAATTATTATTTCGAAATACCTTAGCGAGATCAGGAACGTAGGCCATAAACAACCATTCATAGTCTTCTGTTAAAGATTTTGAATCAAGTCGATAAAGAATGTAGCAAGGCACCTTCTCTTCTAAGAATTCACTAACTCCCGCAAAGTCTATTGAATGATCATCACAATTTAAGAATAAGAACAATAATTAACAACAAAGTTCAGAATTATTACCAGAATCCGAGTTGCCAGAAATATCCTTTGTACCGTTCGGAACTAGTGATTCTATTAGAGTAATTGAATAAATACGCGCAATTATTGCTCATATTTAAAAAACATATGATGTAAAAATACTCAAAAAACTACCATTAACAATTGATACGCGAATAATTCTTATATTAACGGCATTTGCAAATAAGTCCGCGAGCTCTTGCGAAACTAAAAGAAATAAGAAAATAACTCGTCACATAGTGATAAATATTTATCTAATAACTTGATAAGTACTAACCTCGAATTCCAGATTGGTGAGACATTTTGAAAGTAAAATATTAAAGCACCGCTTCGAGTTTTGTCTAAAAGAAAATGATCTGTGCGACACGACCCTTGGCAGCGTTGCGTTGATTTCCTGATTTGGCTATATTAAAGATCCTATTTTTTATTGGTTAATAAAGTAAATAATTTGAAATGACTCATGTCGTGACTTGGTTGATTCTTTTACAGCGTGAAATCTAAATCTAAATGCCAGCTACTATTCAGATCCCAAAAGGTATGAAAGTTTTAACCTTTGTAAATATACCATTTCTTAATTGCTGTCACATTATTTTGTAAAACCATCTTCCTCGAACCAATCGGCAGACCGTATATCTCACACCCCTTGTTAGATGTGTTTGTCAGGCTTAAGCCTGCAACCGATGGAACTTCCATTCAGGGCATCTTATTCGGTCAACGTGAAGAATGTCTAGATCGTGGATTAGTTATACACGTGAAGGTCGGTGTTTATAATTTGTAGAAGTTTGAGACGTGTCCTAAATTTCTTTTATACTTTTTTTTTAAAACTATTAGGGATTTTATCCTTATAAAGCCAATTTGCAAGATCTTGATTGTACGGTTGCAAAGTTAATGAACTGGAAGGGTCAAACAGTACTTGGCTGGTTTGCAGTGAGTTTCACGTTATATTGTAAATTATATTTTACTGTATTGCGTTTTCGAACTTTAATCATCTTGTTAGGCTCCTGGATCAGACATAACATCACGTTTTGAAACAGCACGTATAGCTTCGGCATATTTCCGCACTATACAGACATCAATGCTGAAAGTAATTGTCTGTAATTTTCTCGGTCAGCATACAGGTAACAAAAGTTATCAATTATTAATCAGCTTATAGGCTTATTTATATGACTTATCAGTTATCAACGGTTTGTTTATACACATTATAATTTAGAAGAGAGTGAGGGAGAAGAAATCGTTCAAATGATTGTTCGAGAAGCATGCGCCTTATTTCAAGACCTTATAGGATTTGTTGTTCAAAGATTATCTAAAATACCGAATACAATGACTTCTACTACAATTATGGACACGGATTCGACGACGAGTCAAGCATTTTTCTCGGCGCCAACATTTAATGAAGTATTGAGCCAATTTCAGAGCATAAATCAAGAAACGAAGAGTGATATTACGGAAATGAACATTATGCAAGGATTAATAAATGGAATACCATCCATTAATGGTTCGGGACATAATGGTAATTCAATAAATAATAATTTTAGGATAATGGATGATATGGAAGATGAAGATGATGATCTAGGAGAACTTTTCTCACCATGGGGAAATGGTCAAGAACTGGCGAATAAGAAACTAAGAACTAGGAGAGCTAGTACCACGGATATTGCCGATGGTCCATTGAGAAGAAACTTTGCAAATATCCCGGAATTTTTAGATGATATCCCTAAAAAAAGAAAAGGATTTGATATGGATAATAGTAATAGAAACACGGTAAAAAAGGTACTTATATTTAAATTTACATTTTGCTGAGTTTTTTATCAAATCCTAATTTGTCATTATTAATTACCTCAGGCAAAAACTCCCGTCAGTACTATTACAAACGTGATTCCAGCGCCATTCAAAGTAATTCCCGGTCAAGCTTCAGAGTATTTTCAACAAGTTCACAGCGAAGACAAGTATGAGTTAAATTTTAAATTAAAATTATATTCATTATTTAGTGAAATTTTATCCTTTTTCCTCATGTCCTTCTAATTAATTTAGTATACATTATTCTTCTGATTTTGACGAGTCTTTAATGACTCCTTACACCGCCTCATTCTTTGCTCCAATCAATTTTGGACAACCATCTTCGTCTCCTATAACTACTTTTGCCCAACACCGAATAACGTCCGCTTATGACGCGATATCTCATCATATTAATTCACATACTCGAGAAAAAATTTCTCGGTATGAAAAATCATGCCATGAGTACGAGTTGTTGTTGGAAATACTTGAAGCGTTAGACGGTGTTGGTGATGAAGTGGCTCTTGCAAAAAAATTGGAAAAATGGACAGAAGATGCTGAGGAGGATGAAGAAGATTTTGAAGAGGTATTAATAACTGATACTCGCGCTGCAAGTGAACCTAGATCAGAGGAAGTAGACATAGAGAGTTCTGATAGTGAACCTCAAGAATCCAATAGTGATAATGATCGAGAAAATGAAAATCCTGCCGACATGTTACCACAGATAAAAGTGACTTCAATCAAATGTTGTGTAAATAATGAGAACAAAAGCGAAGATGGAGAAATGGACGATGAAACTCCATTAAATAATAATAATAATGGAATTGTTAACGGCGAGGTAAGTTCGTCTTCTTCTATGGAGGAGGGCGAAATTGAGGATGAACAAGAATCTGGCGTTACATGGCAATTCCAGAATTGTAGTGAAAATAAAAAAAGTGATGATTTATCATCATCTCTTTTTCGTAACAAAAATCTCAAATCTGAATCTTTTAATTTGGAAATTGGTAATGCAGGGGACAATAGTCCTGGATGGGCGTGGGATGACTAAGAAATTGAGAATTAGTTTGTGAATGAATGTTATTGATAGTAATATTATAATTATTTTTCATTTTTTTATATTCGTATTTATAACTTGTTTGTATTTTGCTTATACAAAATGCGAATTTATTTTTTTTTTACTATTTTATTTTATTGAACGAACCTCATCTTAATTTTACCTTGACATTTATTTTACATCAATAGAATTCTTTGGTAACCCTAGCACATGTATGCTTTTTGTTATCAGAATTTCCGAAATAACAAATAATACGATAATACATATAATAATAATAATAAATAACCAAGACCAAAGAACCAAAGGATTTTTTTCTATTGGAACAAATGAATATGGATATTACTGTGTTTGATTGTGTTGCGAAGAAATTTAATTTTTCATTGTATGTTTATATAATGGGTTATTGATGTTACTGATGTTATTATTATTTTATGGTAAGTGATATTTCACTCTACAAATGCAAAGGTTTTGCGAATTTCGTTTTTATTAACGGTAATGTTTAGTTTTATTGTCAACGGTAGTAATTTTATGAATCTAATTTGGAAGCACTTTCTGAATGAAATTGTTTCCTTTATTTAACATGATAACTGTAATAAAAATAGATGCGTTAACATAACAATTCCCAGTTTTCCTGATGTTAAGAATTAAGAGTTATAATTTTGAACCTTATAGATTACTGTAGTTTCTTAGTTCTTACGTTAGGAACATATATCATATCGCACAATTTCATCAGCCAATAATTATCCTCTTAAAGTAATAAATGTATAAAGATTTAAATTCTGTCAAATTATGTTTAGACGAATTTCTTAGTATCATCCACTTATTCACAAATGAAATGTAAAAATATAGATTAAATACGATTATAAGTGCCTTCGACAAGTTGTAACCAAAATCATTTATAATTAAAGAACAAACTTAATCAAACAAAAAGGCCAATTAATTTCCTTAGAGGATGTAGAATTAATCATTATCTACTATCTAGTACTTGCGGTAAATATGAACAGTTCAATTTGTGAGAAATTCAAAGATTGATTATTCAATGCGAGTCAAGTCTTGATTACGAAAAAAAACGTCGGACTGAGTAGAGCAGAATTTGACTACGCGTACTTATTTCATATATTGTAAACAATTTTTCTTAAAAAACTTCCAGGGTCAGTTTTTAGATTAGCATACAAATTCAAATCAATAGCAAATTAGGGTTTCAATCCAAATTCGGACTAATCATTCAATTCAATTATTCAATTATTTCATCCAGATTCCAGAGTTGTTAAATAATCTCAAGGATCCTAGGGGAATAAGGGGATCAGTTTAGATTTCCATACCTGTAAGTCTATCGTTGAAAGCATGTACATGGGCAGTTCGATGAACCGGACTTTTCGAAAAATAAAGAAATCAGGCAGGCGGATCTTCAATAGACCCGGTGGAACCTTCGAAAGACCGAAGTAGGAAATTATATTTTCGATGTATCGGGAGACTGCCCGTGAGTTGAAATAAAATTATTATACTATAATAATCCGTTCCATACCCAACTCCAGTATTAAAAATTTATTTTCCGATAACATTATTAATAGAATTTGTCATCATTTTGTTTTTCGGGCACAGTAACATTTACATTAATAATATTATAACTTACTTACCTAATTAGTCAATCAAATAATGAAATATGTTAACCAAAAGATCTGATCTGCATTTTGTTTTAATATTCCGTCATTTATTTAATGACCGTTTCTGTCCAAAAAATTTCCTGCTAAAAAAACTAATGATGTGTTCTATCGCTGATAATAATTATACTTCAGAGTTATTAAATGACACTGAAAATGTATTGGCTAATTCTATGATTATAAACTCTTCACCGTCAATATATTTTCCATTAACAGAAAACGACCGTAAATCTTTTAAAAATTTAAAGACCGGTAGAATTATAACAGAATTTCAATTTAAAGTATTTGATCTTTGTTCTCAGGTAACGAATATTAACTAACTCACATTTTCATAATGTTGTTATGATTTAATCTAATTAAGACCTCGATCAACTGTTGATTTTCTTTTATTGTGAATCCAATTTAGATTCCTGAAGGTAATATAATTTATATATTTTGAAATAAATTTTTATTTTTTTACTAACCTTTTTTTCCCTTAAAAAAGGGTATGTTTCAACATATAAGTCACTGGCAACAGCTCTATCATCATCACCACGTGCGGTTGGGAATGCACTCCGTGTTAATCCTTTTGCTCCTTCACCGATACCATGTCACCGCGTTATTGCCTCTAATTTCTTTATTGGTGGTTTTGATGGTGAATGGTTTGGTAGAGATAAAAAGGGAAAAGTTTGTGATCAAGATGATAATAAGAATAAAAATGAAAAAATCAATTCTAAATTAGAAAGATTAGCTAAAGAAGGAGTTTTTTTTGATAATGAAGGTTGGTTAATTGAATCGCAAAGATCTTCTCACATTTTTAATAATTTTAGTCAAAATTAAAAAACAACCATTGCAGAATAAATAACAATAAAGTCTGTTATCTAAACATTTTTTTTTTTTTATTGCGATTTTGTTCTTTTCTATTCGGTTTCTTTTTTTTTAAAAAAAAATTAATTATTATTAAATGTTCTAGAAAATATGAAAGTAATTTGAATAAAATTATCCATGATTCTCGGCTCCTTTTTGGCCCTTTATTATACACAAATGTATTTTCAAATTCAAAATATATCATTTACTTTGATCTACTCTGTAATTTACAATTTCATTCTTAGCCGTTGATTTTCTTCACGAAGTCGTTCAACTTCTTCTCGTAATGACATTGTTTCTCCACAATATTTTAGAAACATCATTTCCATTTCCGTCTGTAAAAAACAAGGATTAGAATATTATAAATATAATTATAATAATCTTCAAAATAAAGATACCTTTTGAATATGGAACTGTCGTAACAATTCCAAATGCATATTTTGTATATCGTTTCGTAATGATATCCGAAAATCTTGCAAACATTCATCAACAACGCTTCCAATAACTTGAAGTTGAAAGCTTGTTGCTGTGCCTGTTGTACTATTATTACTATTATTACTATTGGAAGTGGATGTGTCAAGATTTTTATCAACGATAGTAGTCCCATTAGGAATTATGTTATCAATATTACTATCACTATTGGAAGTAACGGTATCGATTTTCTCATTAATTATAGCAGTCCCATTATTATTCATGTTATTAGCATTACTACTACCAGCAGTAACAGCGGAGACAATATTTTCATTAGTTATAGTTGTCCCGTTATGATTTATATGATTAATTTTACCGTTACTTGCGGAAGCAGTGGTGTCATTTTTGTTAGGAATTGATTCAAGATCCATAAAAGCCACCCGTTTCTTTGGATTTGTTGTATCCGGCAAAATAGAATCACCATTTCCAATTATCGGTAACTTTTGCACTTCATTTATTGCTTCTCCGACTTTATTGACTAAACGTGCTTTCAGGTTATCTATTATACCTGAACTTATTATATCGCTTTTGACTGGCGATGGAATTTTCGTAATATATTTATTTGTTGTTTTATTTGTAGCTTTTACATCATTCACAACACTATCTTCAACCGAATCCTTAATCGGCGAAAACATATCCATGTAATTCTTTTCCTTTGATTCACTAGATGCTGGAGGAGATGGCGTTGGCGAAGCTTTTGTTGATCTGTTAGGGGAAACGAGAATTGTTTCTTTTGATGATGTTCTAACATGACCGCTTTTGTTCCTACTCAAAGTAGGGCGTCGCACAGATACACGTTCTTTCTCCTAATATAATTTTAAACCGTGAATATTGATGTTTTTTGAAAAATTAGCTCTAGTAAATTATGGATTTACCTGAAATTGCAAACATTGAATGGGATGAGGCTCGTGCCCATATAATGTACACATAGCTTTGTTGTATGAACGTAAGTCATATATTAAAATCTTACCTATTGCAAAAAAAAACAAAAATAAAAATAAAAATAAATTAAAAATAAATCAATTATAAAATAAGCATATAGATGACAAATAAATTAAAATTTTGCAAATATCAACAAGTACCTACCTTGCAGCGTACCGGCTGCTATAGTGACACAGTCCGCCCTAAAAGCCAAAGCCGTTAAAGGCGAATCTGTGTGTATATTTTTCAGACTCCTTTATTTTTATAATAAAGTTTAAGTATTAATAATTCTACACCAGAAAGAAATTACAAATGTTCAGGGCCATTCATGCTAACTCAATATTGAAAATGATTAATTCATTTACATACTCTTTTTTGCTAACATCATATAAAACAATACGTTTATCCATTCCTGCACTTATCAACAAATGTTGATTGGAAGGAGAAAAAGCTATTCCCTTAATCTCTGAATGATGGGCTTTTTCATATGTCTGTATTGCTGTTGTAGATACACCAGTATCCCATAGTCGTAACGATCCATCATCACCTCCAGCAGCCAAAAGACCTCGTTTGACATAAGAATATTGCAAAACATTTATTGGCTAAGGCAATATAATATTGTTAATTAATGATGATTAAAATAAAATTTAAATTTAAATAATTAAATAAAATAAATAGCAATTTAACACACTTGTTTCGTCAATACAGTCAAATTATTACATGTATTTGATTTTTGACGATTGTGAATAATGATATTTCCATTTAAGGCAGAACTAGCCACGATGGATTCATCCAAATTCAAGTCGATACATGTTATAGTACTTCGATGACCCTAATATATTGTAAATACGATTAACAAGGTTAAATTATTTGATATTTAAATAAATTACTATGGACTTACTTTAAAAGGTTCAATAAAAGTTGATTCCTTACGATCCCAAACGTTAACAATTTTATCGGACCCTCCGAATAAAATATATTGTGATTTATTTAGGAATCGGAGTGCATTAATATCTGCATAATCATTCTAATAATATATAAGTAATTAGATATTAACGATTAGAAAGAGATAAATTTTTAAATTGAATAAAAACGTTACCGATTCATTATCGTTTGATAATATTGTTTCTATAAGTGTTCCTTGCGAATTATGCATTGTAAGAGTTCCATCATTCCCTGCCACGGCCAATAATTGGTCTAAAATAGAGAATTTTATTAACCTATAATAATTTTACATATCTTTATCCCATCATATAGTATAGCCTTGTATCGATAATTTAGATCGATTTATAAAATATTATAAAAGTCTTACTATCGTGACTCCAACGAGCTACATTAACGGCAGTTAAAGTATTATTAGGTGTAAACGAAGCAACCTCGGCACCGAGCAAGTGTTCCGGAATAGCTTTCGAAGTCTCGATTTCATTAGAGTTCTTATCCCTCGACATTAAATCCCATATTTTAATATTAGTTGATGCCGAAACTAATAAATTGGTTGGCATTTTTATAGTAGTCAAAAATATAAAATATACAAAAAAAAACACTCCTTATTATAGAAAAATAAACAAAAAAGGTAAAAAAATATAATTGTTCTTTTAAAGAAGAAAGAAATGTGTGAAATGCTTATATTTTGGTTTTTTATTATTAAAAATTTTTTAATACGCGAAAAGGTATCTAGGTACTTATATAGTAGATGTTTTTCGTATATAACGCGGTCTGATACACAATATGCTCAAACGGTATACAGTATAAGCACATAAGAGGCTAGGATTATGTACATAATCACGTGATAATTCTAAATCTATTGTACTAATTCTAAATCTATTGTAAAGTCTGAATGCTAGCTTTAAATAGTTCATCTTTGCATCTTGGAAATATGTCACTATTGTAAGTTTCCATTTCATTATGGGGAACACGCGATAAAACAAAATCTGTCACAATATCATGTGTCTTATCGTTAATTTCACCTGGGGGTCTTCCTATACCAATACGTAATCTTCGAAATTCCTAAAAGAGAATGAATGGTAATGAATGTAATGTGTAAACTGCAGAAATGTTATATAGAAATACTGTAGATGATAACTAGAAAATTATACTTACATCAGTTTTCAAATGATCGATCACTGATTTGACTCCATTGTGTCCACTACAAATCAATAGTAAAATATTAATGCATGATCTTCTTTGACTTGGTTAGTGTTTGTTTTGACTTACTTTGCACTACCGCCATTTTTTATGCTAATTTTACCGAATTCACGTTGCATATCATCATGAATGATAATGATATTTGTATGAGAAAATCCAAGTTCCCGTACTATTTGATTATATCAATAATAAATGGAACATAAGCTCATATTCAACAAATTACGTAAAATGTAATTCTCAAGTACAAACCTGCTTTCGAGACTGATTTCCCACTATGATTCATTAATAATAATGGTTTCAACAGAGTCAATTCTAAAGGAACAGGATCAGGTTTTGGTTTAAATTTCCTGGGGTTAACCGTATTTGGTGGAGATATAGGAGCCGAGGATATGTTTTGAGGTAAAGAAGGTCCGATTAAATTGCTCTCGTCCTGTACAGTAGTATCACCGTTAATAATGTTTCTTTCAGTGTCTTCATCTGATTCACTACCAAAATCCCATCTTTTCTTTTTTGCTTTCTTTTCTTTCTTTGACTGTTTAGTTTGAGTTTGCTTAGATGATAGAGAAGGATCAATGTATATTGTTATTGATTGCGTAGTGTATGCATGAATTGATTTTTTTTTTGACCAAGTGAGATTTAATTGTGATGCTATATAATCTAAAAGAAGTAACCCTATGCTATGCCGTGTTTGTGGGTGTGTGTAGTTTCCCAAGCCAACTAACTATAACAAACCCGCAGCAATAATTTATCATCAGTTAATTAATAATTTCAAAATATAATTCAATTTATAGTTGAAAAACTTACCAAGACCCTTTTAGTTGCCATTTAATAAATATTTTTAAATTATATTAAATTAATTTAAATACTTTAAATACTTTATCTTTATAACATGGATAAAAAAAATTGTGGTATTTATAGTTTTTTTCGATATGACTAATTATTGTGGCGCAATTGGCGTAGTCGGGTTTCTTTGCTGTAACATAACGTCACAGAACAATTCAAATAAATTAAATAAATTTCTAAATTTAGATGTTACACATAAACTCCAAAATTACTGCGTCACAGACTCTCAGTGATCTGCTACGCCAATCCTTTTGATAGTTTTGACAAAATGTTTATCGTTCCTCACGTAAATTTACCAGCAATTTGTAAGTATTATTAATATTTCGCAAGTCTCAAACTTATTCTAAATATACTTCTTCTTGTAGTTGTTGGAGCAGCAATTGAACACGTAGCAGGTTTGATATTCGAAGTCTAACTTTCCTTAAAGGAATAATATTCAACTATTATGTTTACTCGTAGCTGCCTTAATATATGGACCGCTATTGGGTAATAAGTGGACAAAGGCAATGAACGAAGATAAACATACAGATAAATGGTTTCCAAGAAACGTAGAAACCATGAAGTCAGTAACGCGTTTTTATTCCTTTTTTTATATAATTATTTGAAGTATCTTAACGGGTTATTTGATATTTTAGGTATAGGTTCATCGGCGCGTTCATTTTATCAATATTGCAAGTGAGTAATAGATAGTTTTTAAAAATCCCGTCTTTAACGCAAGAATTCACATTCCTTTATTATAAAAAAGTGTTATTTTACAGGTTTACTTTTGAATTTGACCAATGTTCAAACGAATACTCAAGCATTTCAATTAGGAATGATTTTATTCTTGGGATGGGTCATTCCTGATCTTGGTACCCAACACATTTGGGAGTCATGGTGAACATTATTATATTATACGTGCTTTATATTTCTCTAAATTCCACTAACTTTTGTGATTTATATAAAACAGGCCTAGTACTTTGGGATACATTAAAGCATTGAGGATGTTTATTAATACTGTTAGTGTTTCTATTGCAATGTTCAACTGGGGTACTAGGTAGAAGATTATTTTATAAGTTACATGTTGCCATTTTCAACATGATACAGTAATAAAATACCTTAAATATTATCTGATTTTAATTCTTGTTTTGATGGTCTTGAACCAAAAATGGTACTTCCAATACGAACATTAGTAGCGCCTAACTTCAAAGCTTCTTCAAAATCATTAGACATTCCCATACTTAATTCTAACTCAATTCCTCTTGCTTTCTTAAATTCTTCCTTTAAATTACTCAACAACTACAAAAAAAAAAATTATTTTCAATTATTACGATTTTTTAATTTTTTACAAAAAAAAAAATATGTTCTTACTACAAAATCAGGATTTGGTTGGTTTTCATTAGAATCATCTCTATTAAGAGCTCCAATAGTCATTAAACCCATTAATTCTAATTTATTACAATTATCTTGAATATGATTTAATACGTCTAAACATTCTCCTGGTTCAATCCCACTTTTAGCTGAATGACATAAAAGATAAAAGGACTCGTTATTCTTATATAAACAATTT
This sequence comes from Oehlia diaphana, assembly GCA_003833135.1. NCBI lineage: Eukaryota > Fungi > Glomeromycota > Glomeromycetes > Glomerales > Glomeraceae > Oehlia > Oehlia diaphana. The sequence goes on from QZLH01001546.1 coordinate 13,264, forward strand.
TAAATAAAAAAAAAATGAATTAAAAAATTACATTCTTCACCACTTGTATTCACTTGAAGAAATACTTTTAATTTATCATTTCTTGATGCACATGCTTTATTCATTAAATCCGCTTTTTTTATACTATCCATTGTTTCTACCGCCCACAAGTTTGGTATTCCTTTAATACATAACTAAGTTAATAACTGTAATAATAAATAAATGATAACTTTTATTAACTTATATTAATTACCTGCTAGCATTTTACATTTATTACTTTGTAATGTTCCTATAAAATGCCAATGAATATCTGATGGTAACTGATATAAAATTATTAACTTATTGGAATGTTTATATTGCATATAAATTACTTTTATTTTAGAACAAATTACCTTTTCGCTTTTTTCAACTAATTCTTGTATCTAAGTAAAAAAATATTTATTAAATCAATTTCAAAAAATAATTTTTTTTTAATAACATTCTTACATAATTTTCACCGAAGTGTCTTTGTCCAAGTTCATAAGCCAAACGAATATCTGATACTGGTTTAAGTTTACTAACTGCGACTAATCTGGCCTAATAATTATAAAAAGTTCGATTACCAACTATTCGTATCTTGCTCTATCTAAGATATATAACAATTACTTGTTTTCCTTGAGTTATTGATTCGATACGTTTTTTAACATCACATAACTTTACTTCAATTTCTTTTTTTCTTATTTCGGCTTCATTGTTTTCCTCTTCTTTAACTGCACCAGAAGAAGATATCATCCTTACTCTGTAACTATTATTTAAAAAATTCTACTCAGAATTTAATTATTATCTTACATGTTCTAATACAATCGTTTCTTACTTATATTGTAGAAAACCGGCAGAATTAATATAATTGCAATGGATAAAATTTTTTTTTATAAAAAGATCCTCATCTAAAAACTTTGATCTGAATGTGCGTATAACATCATTCCGCCACATCTTTAACTAGGGAGTTAAAATTCTTAAATAGCACACTTTCTTAACTTCTATCTAAATTTAGTAAAGGAACTGCAAATTTTTTTTTGATACTGATTATCAAATCATATCTTTATTTGATGCTTAAAAACACAAATTAATATACTTTATTATAACAAACTTTTAAATAAACACAGTTTCTAATCGATATTGTTAATACTATTTTCTTCGTTTGCTTTTAACATTCTTACTCTTTTTCTTTATACCATTACTACTTTTAACTTTCTTTTTAATAACGTCATTGCTTTTTCCCTTGCCTGCACCTTTCCCTTTCTTATTTGTATTTTTTGGTGCAACAGCAAAAGCCGCCTTTTTAGTGACATCAGTTAAATCCATTTCGAACCCAATACCATTATTTTTCTTTTTCTTTTCACCTCCATTTTTCGCCTTTTCTTTAGTCCTATCATTTTCCGATATTTTATTAATTTTGGCGGGTCTTCGACTCTTTTTGGCTAACCTCACAGCTTTAAAATTTTCAATTTTCATCTGAGGATTGGAATCATCCTCACGTAATTTCATTCTTCTTTTTTTCTTTCTAGACATACCAGCATATTTATCCCTTTTAATTTTCTTTTTATTTACTCCTTCCTCGTTATCATTTTCATCTCTCATTCTTTTTTTGACATCAATGTTATCAGCAGAAAGGTTTTTCGATAATTTCTTTTCTTTTTCTGATTGAAACCAAGTCCTCGCAGGTCTACTAAAAATTTCATTTTCGTATTTTAATAAATTTTGGCCTTTTAATAATTCCATTTCAGCTTGGTTCATTAATTTTTCTTCTTTTTCTTCTTTTAATACTTCTTCTACTTTTTCTTTAATATCTTCTAATTTTTTACTATATTCTTTTATTAATTCTACATCAATCTTCCTTTTTTTAATTTGTTCTTTTTGTGAATGTTTTATTATCAATTTTAATAATCTACGATCCGATTCTCCTGTTAACGTAACGGACCTTTATTTATAAAATTTTGTGTATATGCTTAGTATTTTCACATTATATTGTACTTTAAAAAAAAAAATTTATATTTACCGTCCATTTCTACCCGCACGAGCAGTTCTACCAACTCTGTGAATATATTGATCGTAACTTTGTGGTATATCATAATTTATAACCGTCTCAATTCCTTTAATGTCCAATCCACGTGATGCCAAATCCGTAGCTAATAAATAATCTACTTTACCATCTCGAAACGCTTCTAAGGCTTCCAGTCTCTGTAAAATCGATTTTTAATAAATATATATATATATTAACAAGTAATCAAAAGAAAACTCTAAAATTCCCGTCTTGCTCATGAAACTTACTTGTTCTTGAGAAAGATTACCATGTAATTCGGAAGCTTTTAATCCTGATAATCCAAAAATAACTTTCATTTCATGAGCAACTGATTTTGTTCTAAAAAATATTATAACCTTATGTTTAAAATACTTTTTACATAAGATTAATAATATAATTTCACGATTTTTTTCTTGGCTTTCTCTTATTCTAATAAATTCTTGTATTAATTTTGTATTTGTAGACTTAATAGAATCTATCATTAATTTTACTGGTCTATTCAGTGATAAGCGAATTAATTCATCTACATTATCTGTCATTGTTGCTGAAAACAACATAGTTTGTCTTGACTTTGGACAATATTTAACTATCTCGTTTAACTCATCCGCAAATCCGACTTCCAGCATCCTATAAAAAAAGGAAAAGGGAAGTTGGTATGTTCTTATAGGATAACATTCGAGATTGTAGTTATCTTACCGATCTGCTTCATCTATAACTAGAATTTCGATACTTTCCAGTAAAAAAGATGGCGAATTTCGTACATGATCAATAAGTCTTCCTGGAGTTGCGATAACAATATCAGGGCGTGCACGCAATTCTGTTTCTTGTTGTTTAAGACTTAACCCACCTAAATGAAAATAAAGAAAAACTTTAAAAAAAATTCTTTTAAGAAATTTCTTTAGAAAATAACACCTTTCTATACTAACCAACGCAGAGACATAAAGTAATATCAGTAAAAGCAGCTAATTTACTAGCAACACTATGACATTGTATAGTTAATTCGCGTGTGGGTGCTAATATAAGTACTCTCACTTCTGCTGTTTGTCTTGGCCTATAAAATAATCTTTCTATTATTGGTACTAAAAAGGCTATTGTTTTGCCACTTCCTGTTATTGCACCTCCACAAATATCTTTACCCATAAGTGCTATAGGTATAGTTTCCTTTTGTATTTGCGTCGGTTGAATAAATCCTAACTGGCTTAGTCCTTTCAATATTGGTCTTGATAAATTCATTGTTTGAAATGATTCCGCATCTTCATTCTGTATTATTTCGGATTTATCTGCAAAATATGCTTTTTTTCGCTAAATATTAACGGATGAAATATGTAAGACAACTCCGATATTTTCAAAAGATAAATCTTTAAACTAAAAGTAGACTGCAAACCTCTCTTTCATACTCGTTGTCGTCTTCATTGCTATCTTCATCACTTTCATCTTCATCCTCATCTTCATCTTCATCTTCATCTTCTTTACTATCTTTATCATACATTTTACCTTCAGAATTAGAAGCTTTTTTCTTTTTCTGTTCGCTTTTTTCTTCAGGTCTCTCATCCTCATCCTCATCCTCATCCTCATTCTCATTTTCACTAGTATCTACATCCTCGTCTTCAATAACATAATCAACCCCTCCACCAAAAGTATAAGGCTCATCTTCATCTAAATACATGAAAAATTAATATATTTATCATATATGTATATAAGCTTTTTCGTAAAAAAATAAATAAAATAAATATAAAAGGCTAATCAATACCACTATCTTCTTCCTCTTTGTCATTTTCAGCTCGATCATCCTCACTAACCTCATCATGTTTCATTGTTTCTTTCTTTTTGTTTCGACCGATATACTTCTCTTCTAGATCATCATCCTTCTCTGATCCACTAAGTTCATCATCATCATAATTCATATTTTTTTTATCTATTGACAAATTAAAATAATCCATCATTTTAAAAAAAAAACTTCCTTAAAAATCGAAAAATTCACTAGTTTTTTTATTTGTACCATTTTTATCGTTACCATTTATTTCATGATTTTTCTTTTTTTTTGCTTCCAATCGTTTAGCTTCAATTATCTCATCAATAGATTTCGATTTAACCTTTTTGTTTTTTTATTAAAAAGTTGAATCAAGATTAAAATAATTAATTTGAAAATAAATTGTTTTAGAAAAATTCTTTGAAAATTTTGATATTTTATTAATTTATCTTACAGATATTTTTGGTTTAAGTCCAGCTCTTGCAGCATTAAAATCCCATGGATGTTCAATTGGTTTATTATTAATTCCATCAATAAAAAATGTAAATTCAGGATTAATAATATCATTTTCTGAATTAATATTATTTTTATCATCTCTTTTATTTTTTTCATTATTTTTTTCATTATTCAATTTTTTATTTTCCTTTTTATTAGCTTTTTTATCTTTTTTATTTGTTTTTTTAGCTTTAGTATTATTTATTTGTGTATCGTCATTAATGTCACTATTCTCTTCTTCAAGAGAAATTACTTCATTATCATCTTCAATAGTCATTACAAAATCCATGTTTACTTTTTTATTGCCTTTAAATAAAAGTCAAAAAATGAATAATTTTTTTTTTACATCTAATTATTGATTTTTTGATTGGATGATAAATTTCGTAGTAGATCGACATAAATCATTGTTGTATATTGTTGTATAACTAATTAAAAAAATTTTTTTCTTTTACAAATTCTTTTCATAAAACTTATGTAAGTGTATATTCACACAATTTATTTATGGCTATATTTTTGAAACATGTAAATTAAAATAAAAAGTTAGTCTTAATTATTCCCTAACTCTTTAGTTCTACTTTTTTAGATAACTTCCAAACAAAACACAACGAACAATCCGTTATAATAGTCATGGGTGGTGAAAACTGGTGGGGAAACATGGGAGGTCCCGTACAAAAGGGAATAGTCACCTACTCAGTTTCTTCATTTCAACAACGTGCATTCGCTGGTGCTTTAAAATATGGGATATTTAATGTTTTCCGTCGTACAATGTCTCAGGCTCCTTACGTTGGACCTCCCATTATCTTTGGTTATCTTATTTATTCTTCTTATACAAAGAAACATGAATTTTTACATTCTAAAGCTGGTAAAGAAGAATTAGCGAAATATGGTTAAAAATATTTTCTATTTATGACCAGCGCGTAATGTATCCTCATCTTTCTTAACAAAGAACTTAATGTAAGCAAGTATTAGTTAGTAACTTATGAATAAAAAAATCGAGTTTCCCGTTCTTTTTTTCTTGCATAAATGATTGAAAATATCTCAAAGTACTAAAATTCCAAAAAAAGCTTTTTTACAAATTACAAAAAAAAAATGTATTGTTTTAAGAAAAAATAATATTGCGAGAAATAAAAAAAAAAGGAAAAGCAGCTACAAATCTGAATCTGAAAACTATGAATAAAAGTTTGAAGAAATTTGATGATAAGGGGTAAAAATTTGTCAAACAAAAAAAAAAAGAGAGAAAAAGAAATTGATTTAATAAAAATCATGTGCTGCGTTAGATAAGAATTACTAGATAAAAATGTCCTATTATCGTTATGTTATCGCTTACGCTAGATAATTATATACTCGCCTGAATTAATTTTAAAGAAATTTATTAATAATTGAAATAATTAACTAAAGAATTAAAATAAAAAATATATTATGAAGCTTACCTATCTCCCGTGGCTCTTTCCAAATATTCTCGTTCAATTAATGCCTCAATTCTCTTCTTTATCAACGCTGGATTTGGCATAAATCTTGATTGTAATTGTTTTACAACTTCTGCAACCAAAAGATTATGTTCCATAGTCTTCCTATCTTTCATAATTCTTACAATAGCAGCTTCTGTTTGATGTTTTCTAGCCTCTTCTACTTTTTCTCGTGTTTCCTTTCTTTCGCCTTCACTTTCTACTTTACTAGCTACAGTTTGAATCTTAATACGTTGCAATGGTGCTGTAAAATCATTATTGAAATTAAATTGATCTCCAGGATTGATTTCTTTTCCTTTAGGTTCTTTAACAAGGATTTTGTACTTAGCACAAGCCAATGATTGAAGATTACGTTTGAGATCAGCTTCTGGAATATCACTTTCACCTTTGATTTGCTGGAAAAAAATATATAAATACATAATTTAAACATAATACGGTGAGATCATTAATCGACATTTTACCTCATACGATAGAGACTCTCCATCCTGTTTATCATTGAACATAAGTAAGATAACCATTTGATACGTTGATACGTTCAATTCATGTTTACGTGCTTTGAATGAACCTCGAATATCTGCTGTACCCTAAATATATAATAAAATTAGCAAACAAATTCAAACTTACCCTGTTATCAAAATATATAATGTTATAATGTATAAAATATTTATTACCATATTCGATTGCCATGTTAATCTACGACCACTATGTCGACCTAAATAAAACTTTTGGAAAGTATCGCAAGCTTTTGTTAATTCTGGCGGTAAATTACATCTTGGACTTGCTGATAAGTTCATTGGCCAAAACGTTGATGTAAGAACGGTTACACTTAAATCTAATTTAGGTTTCTAAATTATAAAATGTATTAAATAATGTATTCAATATTTTAATTTAAACAAATTTATCCTTATATACATATATAAGTTTGCATACTTCTAAAACAAATTTGTCCAAGTATTCCTTGAAATCTGTCATTGTATCGGATGATATTCTCATATCATTAAACATCCCCTCTAGTTTTGTAGTAAATTGATAACCGCACTCAACCTGAAGTATACACGAGACAAATATTAGAAAATAAAAAGTGAAATACTACGATCATAAGATTAGTGACATACCTTGAGTTTACCTATCATACCCCTTTCTGCATCATCGCTAACACTACGCCCAAGTAATAAACGCTTAGCTAAATGTTGTTTGTAATATCGTTCAAAAACGTCCTTTTCTCCAATAAAGCGGAACAACGTAATAGTTTTGTCCAATACACTATCAACTTCTTCTTCCGTTTTCTAGATTTTATTAATCGGTAATTGCCTAAGATAATGATATTTAAATATTTAAGAAAAAAATGATACGTCAAACTAACCCCCTTTAATCCTTTTTTGAGATTATCATCAATAAACAATGATATAAACTCGGGTGACTTTGGATTCTTATTAATGAAATATTCAAAAGCCTTTAAAAAAAAAATTTATAAGCATTAATAAAAGATATAATTATCTTGAACAATAATATAAAAAACATTTGTACTGACAAACCTCATTAAATGATGTTTGAAATGCTTTATCATTAGATAAAGCTAAATTCTGAACTTTGTCGAATTTGTCTTTAAGGTCTAGAACCTCCTGCACCCATCTTACAGCAACAGTGGCTCCCGTTTGCTTATCACCAGATGCAGCATTACTACCTTCGGCTGTTGTATTACTTGTTACTGTTTCATTAATCGCTTTACCAAGTTCACGTATATAATCACTAATAGCAGATTTCATTTCACAACTCGCCCGAACAATTTATACATCCTTCCAAGATCTAAATTAAATAAATAACATTACAAAAATATAATAATCATTGAACGACAAATACAAGAAACTTACCATCCATTTTTTCATTCCTTAACATAGGAATTAAACCCGAATTTTCCATCTAGAAATAAAAAAAAAAATTTTTTTGCAATTCATTTCATGTAATTTATAAACTTAAAATTTTTTTTTATACTATAAAGCGTACCTCAATTACTGTCTTAAGATGTTTTGAAATTAACTCTTCCTCTACAATATTACGAATCTTTGGTTCTGTGGTTTGTGAAAGATAATGACGTACGCGCTGCTCTTCTTCATTCAGTCGCTTATCTACCTAAAAGATATAATATGCTATTAATATATAAGTTCGGAACAAAAAAAAATTTTTTTTTTTTTTTTTAAAGAAAAATATATATATATATTTGCTAACCTTTTTCATATATTCTGGAGCATCATATTCTCCTACAAGCATTTGCCCTTCAACTCTATAATATTCCGAACTTGTTTCCAAGAACTTATTTTCGAAATCAGTTGCATAAACTGTATCTTTAGTCGACGCGTCAGTCAGCTCCAGTAACATATCAATTGATGCTTTCACATTAGTACGATCTATAATTTCATTCTCTCGTTCAAGCTTAATTTGTTGTAAAAGTACTTCAAGAAGATGAGTCTGAATTGGATAATTCTGTGATCGGACGATTGTGTCTCTAAATAGATCCAATCCGAGATCGTAAACAAGAGGAACGTTTGCAGTTTTTGCGTAAACTCGATCCTTTAGTTATAGTGTAATTATTAGATGTAGCCTACAACAGGAAAAAAATTTCCTCGCACAAAATAATTTCGTAAAAGAAATAATTACAAAACTTTACTTGAAATCAATTAACTTACCATATACATTAAAATATCTCTAATCATAAGCATACATGTAGTATGGTCCTCCCAAACAGTTTTTAAAACTTTCAAGAAATTTGCCCCACCAGCTCCATTAGGGTTTGTTTGTGAACTACTTGCACCTGAAAGAGGGAATGCCGGTACTACTTGTGAGACAGCAACTTCTTCCAGGTGCTGCGTAATGACTTCTCTTACACCATTATATAATTTGTCTCCATTTTTATGAAGCACCATGTTATATGCATTACGATAAAGTTCTTCAAAACTTAGGATCGACGCATTTTTTTTATGAATTTCACGAATAGCCTGAGCTAGACGATCCCAATTGTCATTGAATTGGGCGTCAGCGGAATTCTGAAAACGACGTGAAGACATATTTAAATAAATAAGTTTTTTTTTATAATTAAGTCTTTATTAAAAAAAAAAAAAAGAAATTAAAAAAGATAAGTTCACATATTCATATAAACATAAAAGATAGTTTTGTTTTTAAGTCAAGACTTTTGAAAGTCTGACAGAAAGACTGCAGAAGAATATTTATATAAAGTATCCGCAAATATTATTGGCTGGCTTTTTTTTAGACGTTTAAACTTGTAAACTATTAAATCTATACTTGTTATTATAACTTCTACACTTGAGAAACAATAAAGAACAAAAAGAAATTCTTATGCGCTTGATATAAGTTACGGATTTACTACAGTTTGATAAACCTTTTCAAACCGGACTATAGTAACTAAACTTACCGGTTTCTTTGGTGGCCTTATCTTTCCTTTTGGCTGTTTACGGCTACTCATACTAAAATAGATTAGAAAACGGAATAAAGAGTAATAGAGCGGTGATTTGTGAATATATAAAGCAAAGGTGATAGACTAATAGTTGTTCTTAGGGTTTATTGACTGTTCTTTCACGATAATTAATAGAATTAATAAAGGGTGTTTATAATGATATATTCCGAGTCTCTGGACAACAAAATTATCAGATATGGAATTGGTAAAAATAAAATATGTAGGGTTTTTCAGTTTTACCCCATTTTCATTTTTTCGATTGCTGCGGTCTGCCGGTTGCTAAAAAAAACTCTCGTTGGACGTCTATATCTGTTAGTTACACAAAAAATTTTCGTGTCAAGTTGAGGAGGTCAATGATCTATTGATATTATTAGATCATTGACCACTTAGCATAATAAATTCAATAGAGTTGTCACTGGGAGATTTCCTAGCAAATCCGTGTAAAAAATTAAATTTAATGGGCATCAGGAAAATGCGTATATTTCTGCAGCTCCCTGCAACTATCCGGATAAATAAGAGATATCACAATAAGAGCTTATTCAACAAAAACAAATCCGATATACAAGTTTATATTTTTTATAATAAAATATTTGATAAACAAAAAATAATTATCTGTTGCATTATTTGTATATCACGATGATTTAATAATGACTTAATAATGAAATTTGCCTTTACATCTACAATTCATTCTTCTTCGTCTTTTCTTTTAATTCATCCAGATCTTTTGTCGCAAACAAATCCTCTTTAACTTCTAAACTTTCTAACCTTCTTCAGTGACAAGAGTTGACATCGTGTTATCTGTTTATTATTTGCTGGTATTACTACTATTACCTTCCTCAAAAGGATTTTCAGCAATATTTTCTTTATTTGCTTCATCTGATTGTTCATGAAGAACTTGTTCAGTTTTAGTTCCTCTCCTTGTTCTTCTTCCTGTTTATAGCCAGATAGATCAAGAATATCATCATCATAATCATCATCATCATAATCTTCTATCTGGTTAACAAGAACAGGATTGAACGTGAGGATATCACGGCAAGATATGCCTTGCGCTTTACCAACTTTGAAAGCTGTTTCTTTAGCGAATCTTCCTCAGCTTCCAGTTTTACCTTGCGATTCTTCTTCCATTCAGTGAAAGTTTCATGTGAGGTAAATCCTAATTTATGCCACCTGAAAGTTTGTTAAAATTATCAGTAAGTAAATTACACGTTCTGATCAACATATGGGAAACATTTTGTAAGATTTACCCTCTGTTTCTAAGAACTCTTCAATATTGATCTGTTACTACTCTTCCCCTTCAGCTTTAATTTGAGCACAAAACCAGGCGGGAGAGCATGTCTATACATGCACTTTTTGCCTAATAAACTTTGTTTAATTAATAAGTTCAACATCACTATATAACCAGCTTTCTTATCATTGTTTCTTGAATCGGTATACGAATCAATTTTCGCACTTTTTCTTCAACATTCAAATCATGAGAGAATTTAATATTATCCCACCTTTTAATATAGTCCATACTTGAAGAATTGACATAGCATCATTTAGAATCGACCCCGAATGGCACTTTTTGTTGTACTTGAATAATTGCACAAAACTAAATAAAATATTTAAAACAAATATAAAGTATTTAAATCAGACTTCATTTCGACTCAAACTCTTTAAACAAGAAAACTAGAATACATACATTTATTGTAAAAAACTTCAGTGTCAACTATAAACTTTACGAAAAGTTCGCGGGAAATTAAGAAAATTCGTGGAAATTTGAGCTAGTAACAATTTCGTTTTTTGAGAATTCGAAAGAAAGAACTATTCCAATTACAAAGCAAAACTTTGAACGCAGAAAAGCTCGGGGCAGGTGATATACAGCCAATAATAGTCATTCTCAGTCAGTTGCATATTTCGGTCATGTGTCATTCTATTGTTCGACCTAAAAATTTAGGTCGGATAAAATCTAATTATTCCCCAGCTTTTTTGCAATAATTGTTTAGCTTTTTATTAATGTTTCGTTTATAAAAAAGTTTAATAATATTTTTAAATATTTTGGGCACAGTTAATATTATATGGTAGTATCATATAACCAATTGGCTAGTAAATTAAATATATCAAGCTTATTCAATTTATTTAATAATAAATTAAAAAATATTGTTATGCATAAAATGAAAATAGGATAAACTAATATCAAGAGAATTAGACGTAAAAATGTAGTAATTAGATTAAATTTGTTTTAATTGATAAAGCAAAAGAAAATCCAGAAAATCCTATAAATAACCATCTTCTAATAAAGAATAAATGTAAATTTTACAATAGGAGTTTGATGACAATTTGGCTAGTTCACTAGATAAGAGGATTCTCTTATTATATAATTAATTTTTTTGCTGCCAATTGATATTTAGTTGCAAGAAAAATCATTTAAAAATTTTATTAAAAAATTAAATAAATTTGATTACCTTAACTTAATTAATTAATTGGTTCCAGTCTTTAAAATAATATATAGTAAATGGTGGACTATAGTACCCGGGTATCCGGATATCATTCTCAGATCAATTTAATCATAAATTTTTTACTTTTCTCTTTTGTATAACCTAAAAGAATAAAAAAATCCTTTTTGTTTGCTTTGATACAAATGAAATATGGGGAGTTTTGATTATGAAAATAAATTTAACTGAATATTAATGCCGTAACGATTTTAATAAATACAGTATAATAATAATAATGTTTGTATTCGTAATAAATTTTAAGCATAATGTCCCCAAGAAGCAAATATATAATACATATTAAGCGAAAATTTTTCATCGAACCTTTTAAATCACATTTATGAGTAGGGTACTGTACTTTAAGAGGTACTATAGCTACCGTTTACGGTATCAAATTTTCCTTTTTATATTAAAAAAGCTTGCTATATTTCTGAAACAAAATTTATCTAATTACTCCTTGAAATCTGACATTGTATTAGATGATATTCTCATATTATTGAACATCTCCTCTAGTTTTGTGGTAAATTGATAACCGCTCACAATCTGAAGTATATATGAGACAAATATTAAAAATAAAAAGTGAAGCATTTATAATCATAGACTAGTGACTGACTTACCTCGAGTTTACTTATCGTACGCTTTTCTGCACCATCATTAACACTGTGTCCAAGTAATAAACGCTTAGTTAAATGTTGTTTGTAATATCGTTCAAAAACATCTTTTTCTTCAACAAAACGGAACAATGTAATAGCTTTATTCAATACACCATCAATTTCTTTTTTCGTTTCCTAAAATTGTAAAATTGGTAATTGATTAAGATGAAAGAAAATAAATATTACGTCAACTAACCCTCTTTAATCCTTTTTTAATATTATCATCAATAAACAATGATATAAACTCGGGTGATTTTGGATTCTTATTAATGAAATATTCAAAAGCCTTTTAAAAAAAATTATAAGCATTAATAAAAAAGATAATCAACTTGAGCAATAATATAAAAACATTTGTACTGACAAACCTCATTAAAAGATGTTTGAAATGTTTCATCATTAGATAAAGCTAAATTCTGAACTTTATCGAATTTGTCATTAAGGTCTAGAACACTCTGTACCCATCTTAAAGCAACAGTAACTTCGGTTTGTTTATCAACAGATACAGCATTACTACCTTCGGCTGTTGTATTACTTGTTACTGTTTCATTAATCGCTTTACCAAGTTCGCGTATATAATCACTAATAGCAGATTTCATTTCATCATGACCTTTTGCAACTCGCCCGAACAATTTATACATCCTTCCAAGATCTAAATTAAATAAATAACATTACAAAAATATAATAATCATTGACCGGCAAATACAAGAAACTTGCCATCCATTTTTTCATTTCTTAGCAAAGGAATTAAACCTTTCTGGAATAAAAAAAAATAATAATTCATTTCATGTAATTTTTAAAACCAAAAAAAAAGTTATACTATAAAGTTTACCTCAATTATTGTCTTAAGATGTTTTGAAATCAACTCCTCTTCTACAATATTACGAATCTTTGGTTCCGTAGTCGGTGAAAGATAATGGCCTACGCGCTGCTCTTCTTTATTCAGTCGCTTATCTACCTAAAAGATGAGATTATATGTATGTATGTATGTATGTATGTATATATTCTAACCTCTTTCATGTATTCTGAAGTATCATATTCTCCCACAAGCATTTGTCCCTCAACTCTATAATATTCCGAACTTGATTCTAAGAACTTATTTTCGAAATCAATTGCATAAATTGTATCTTTAGTCGACGCGTCAGTCAACTCCATTAACATATCAATTGATGCTTTCACATTAGTACGATCTATAATTTCATTCTCTCGTTCAAGCTTAATTTGCTGTAAAAGTACTTCAAGAAGATGATTCTGAATTGGATAATTCTGTGATCGGACGATTGTGTCTCTAAATAGATCCAATCCAAGATCATAAACAAGAGGAACGTTTGCAGGTTCTGCGTAAACCCGATCCTTTAATTATAGTGTAATTATTAGATGTAGCCTACAACAGGAAAAAATTTTCCCGCACAAAATACAAAACTTTACTTGAAATCACTAACTTACCAAATACTTTAAAATATCACTAAGCATAAGCATACATGTAATATGGTCCTCCCAAACAGTTTTTAAAACTTTCAGGAAATTTGCACTACCAGCTCCATTAGGGTTTGTTTGTGAACTACTTGCACCTGAAAGAGGGAATGCCGGTAGTACTTGTGAGACAGCAATTTCTTCCAGGTGCTGCGTAATAATTTCTCTTACACCATTATATAATTTGTCTCCATTTTTATTATGCACCATACTAAATGTATCACAATAAAGTCCTTCAAAACTTAGGATCGACGCATTTTTTTTATGAATTTCACGAATAGCCTGAGCTAGACTATCCCAACTGTCAGTAAATTGGTACACAGCATTCTGAAAACGACGTGAAGATATATTTAAATAAGTTAGAAAAAAATAAAATAAAAATGATAAGTTCACATATTTATAAAATATAAAAAGATAGGTTTGCTTTTAAGTCTGGTAGACAAACCGGACTATATAAAGTAACTAAACTTACTGGTTTCTTTGGTGGCCTTATCTTTCTTTTTGGCCGTTTACGGCTACTCATAACGAAATAGAAATAAAGAGTAATAAAGTGGTGATTTGTGAATATATTAGCAAAGGTAATAGTTATTCTTAGGGTTATTGACTAGTGGGGCAAAAATTATCTTTTTGACCCTGTACGACATCCTTTTTTGACCCTCCTATATGTAATACAGTATATGCGGGTCAAAAAAATAACACGAGGAGGGTCAAAAAGGTAATTTTTGCACTAGTGGGAGTAAGTATAGTGCAGAACCAGTGCAAGAACCTCTATACTCAACTACTTATGTATAGTAACAATTGATTGATTATAAATTTCTAAAAAAAAAATTTTTTTATATTAAAGTAAAAAATTTAACCAATAATTTTTATAAATATGATCATTAGCTTTAAAAATTATTGGTTATTTTTTTTCTAAATTAAATTTTGGCTAAGTTTTAGCTGTTTAAAAATCTGTAATTTAAATATACTGACAAAATTTAATTAAAATTGAGACTAGTCTAATTTTTGCATTACAGATCTTTTTTAGCCACATTTAATGTAATATTAATT